>JAXGGA010004207.1:0-91341 GCA_038373865.1 Uloborus plumipes | reverse complement strand
AGTCAATCATGCTACATTAGAAAAGAGATTAAAATGCGGTTTTTTTATGCTAGTTTCATTAAAATACTCGCAATAGTTTTGAGTACAAGCGCGATAGAAGTTTCTGAAAAGTAAAAAATTGCTCTCCTGAAAAATGGACGTTTTTGAGTTGCAGCGTTATTCTTCCAAAGCGACGATATGTGGTTGTTCCTAAGTTCACCCGGAATGTCTGATAAGCTAGCCGATATTTGCAGACAGTCATTTGATCATTGAAATTTCTAACATACTGCCGCTTCTTAATTTTCTGTTCACATTTAGAGGTTGGGGACTAAATTGTAAGATTTAAAACCCGTAGGTTAGGAAACCACCTAATGAACAGATAAAAAAACATTTTGTTCATGTTTATCGTTTTGAAAGTCGTGAAATACTGAATCTTCATGCTACTGAGGGCTTTCAATATTCTTCTAGTCAAAACGTACGAACTTGAGCTGCATCCACAGTTCACATCAATGTCTCGTATAACGCGAGCCGGTAATAGTAGACCGTCTGCATTGAATTTTTTAGCATCTTACCTTTTTTTTCACATCATAGCTTGGAGACTAAATTGTAATATTAAGAGCCCGTAGGTAAGGAAACACTCAAATGAAGTAATCAACAAACTTTTGTTAATGTTTGCCATTTTATAAATAGTAAGATGCTGAATATGAATATCCATCAGGGTGGAGCGAAAAAAACAAAGTTTTTATTTTCGAATCGTAATAGTGCGAAAAAGTTGTGATTGGTGAAGAGTTACAAAACAAAACAAAAATTTTTGAAATCGGATAATATCTTCCGTTTCCGCAACGAGCCTAAAATTTTGAAAAAATGAAAATTTTCATGTGTTTTTAGCGATTTTTTAAAATTTTTGTTTTAATGTTTTATTTTAATACTTTTGGACGAAAAAATTACTTTTGGTGAAGCATTCTGAAATTTTGAAAAAAATATTGAAATCGAATAATACCTTCTGATCCAGGAACAAGCCAGGAAAACCAAAAAATTATAAAATTTCAGCTTTTTTTGGGGTGATGAAAAAAATTAAAAAAAAATTGTACTCATTTTTTTTTCTTTTTCACCCGGTATCATAGCGTAGAGCCTTTTAAAAAGCACTATATTACTCTTAAACATTAATTTTTTCTTGATTTTTCAGGTATCTTCTAAACATGCAAAACTACCCTTTTTTACAACAATGAAACATTTTCAAATAATCAAAAATTATAAAACATTTTCCAAAACTTCTGCAATCCAGTACAAAAATCCACTAAATAAAACACCCACTCCAAAAAAAAAAAAGATAATTTTAATCACTAAACTATAAACAATTTTAATACCTAACTAATTATATACAGTTTCTTAATCCCCTTTTGTAGTCTGTGCCTTCTATAATTATGTTACCTAACTTAACTGACTACCCACAGAATCCTTTAACATTAATTTAATTAGAAACTAATTTTAAAATTAAAACTTCTTTAAAATTAAACCTAGTTAGGTTAGGTAGTGTATAGAATGAGACTGAAAAATGCAATTAAAAATTCAGAAACTAACATATAATGAGGTAGGTATTTAAACAGTTTATCGTTTAGGGATAAAAAATATTGTTCATCTTATGAGTGAGTGTTTTGTTCAGTGGATTTTTGTACTGAAAAAGTTAAACAAATTTAATAATTAGGTATGGGTAAAAAATTTTATGTAAATGTTATCTATTATTTTTTGCTTTTTAGTTGCTTTTAGTTTGCTTTAAGGTTATCTTGGTGCCTACAGTAACACAGTCCCAGGCAAAGTGGGGCAAGGTGTAACAAAAATTAAGGATTGGAAAGAATTTGACAAGGAGAGGGCACTACTGCCCCACACACCCCTATTAGCCTTATGCAAAAAATGTTAAAACATGTTATCATGACAATTGAACATTTGAAACACGATTGCAGAGAAACTTGTGCTTAAAAGGTTAGTATAAGCATCTCGGTGATGATTTTGGAACACATTTCATATGAAAGTCATAAATATAAGTAATGTATTAGTGTAGAAGACAAAACAAATTTTAGATTTTGTTGATTTCTATTTTTTCATACACAAAATTATTTTTAAATAAATAATTAAATTTAAGTTTAAAAAACTAAAAAATACGATTTTAGGGCCATGCTCCACATCAGCGTAAAACGCGACCGAAACCGAAGGCAGAAACCGAAAATCCGGGTACTTTCCATACACTCTCAAAAATTTCTTCTTAAATTGACGGAAATTTTCTTGGCAGCAGTGCTGCCGGAAGATTAACGATATTTGACGGATTTCCGTTTCTATTTTTTCTGTCAAATGAAGAAACTTCTGTTTTTATTTCTTTCGTTACAAGAGGGAAGTGCTCCGTCATATGACGAATTTCCGTTTCGTTCTTTCTCCTGTTAATTGAAGAAATTTCCGTCTTTATTTTTTCCGTTATGGGAGGGTAATTTTCCGTTATTTAAAGAAACGTCCGTTATGGTTGTTTCTGTTACACAAATGATTTATTTCGTCATTTGAAGTAATGTCCGTTGCGATCGTTTCCATTAGATGTAGGAAATTTTGAGTTTTTCGAAGAAACTCGTTATTTTTGTTTCTCTTAAATGATGGATCTTTTTTCAGCCCTTAGAAAAAAAGAAAATTTTTGTACAGATTGAAGCAGAGTTAATCGGTTTAGACCAAATCGTTTTTTTTTTTTTTCAAACTTTGTGTTTTTACAATGTAATATTAAGTTTGCTAAATAGTTTTATTTTTGCATCCATGCAACTTTTTTATTCAATTCATATTACCATTAATTCACCATTCATTTTCATATGTACTAATATCTTAATAGTTAAAAAATTTTCAAACAAAATTTCCTTAAAGCTTTACTGATGTAGAAATGAAATTGCATATTTTACGCTTAATAATTAAATTAAATGTAAAATTATTAGAAGAATTATTAGAATCTAATTTACATGAATTTTAGCATTTGTTGACAATAAATTAATAACGTCTTGATGTCTCTGAAAAAAAATTGCTCTCATTACGATTGGGGCTTAAACCGGTTTTTTAACAACCCTGAATTGAAGAAAACTATATTTTATAAATACTAATATAACTATATTTATAAAATATATTTAGAAAAATACCAAGAGAAAATCAGAAATTTGTATTTGAAAGCAACCTACAACCTTTTTCAAACAATTATTCACTTAAATAGGAATTTTTAAGATATTAAAAAGTATTCTTGAATTTATATTTAACCTATTTCTTTTTTCAATCATATTCAGAAATGCCTTCAAGTCAAAAATTAGCCGCAACCAGCACAGGACTTAAGCATCAGGACCTAATAAAATGTTATTAAACCCATATGATTCACCAACAAAAAGCTGTGCTTAGTAACTTCTTATAAGTAGAAGATGATTGACACCTGTTTTAATAACTTAGTAAACAATAGGAGAATGGATTTACAGTAAGAGAATGTAGAATTTTATTTTTACAGGTATTTATGCATACAGGCAATATTACTACAACTTTCTTCTTTTCGACTCATGGTTCCTCTTTCTGGTTTTATTTCTACAAAGACTCTAAAAGAAAAGACAAATAAAAGAAAATTATAACAAGACAATAAAAACTTAACTGAGCAGGGTGCTGCACTATGCCTGATGCTTGGTTAATGAATTCTCGCCTTTTACTTGTAACTTAAGTTCATTAAAAGTGAGCATTCTTTTTTTGAAAATAATTGCTTCAAAAATTATTCTATTTTCAAGTGACTTAAAAAAATGCTGTTTACAAAATGCAATTTTCTCAGCAGCAGCACTCTGCTCCTTTTTTAACTTCTGAAAAACTCCCATATATATACTGTTGGCCCCGCTTAAACAAATACTGTCGGTTCCAAGATATATTATTCGATTAAACAGGGATTTTTAACATTGTGTCTATGGCATGGGTTCCAGGATGCTTTATTCATTTAAGCGGGGACGACAATACATATATATATTATAACAGAAAAGAAACTTTTAACGGAACACATTGCAAATATCAATCCTTTTATTCCCTTCCTGCCCTTACATCTAAAAATTTAGGACAGATGTGGCTTGACTCCTGGTCCGGATCCGGTCTTTAGGGCTCCATCTAACCATTGCCATCCCTAGTTGCAAGTTTAAAAAATGTTTGCTGTTATCTTCACATATGGTAGTTCCAGCGAAAATGGTACAAATCATGTCTGAAACTCTCTACTTATATTAAGATTATCAATTTAAATAATTTCCAGCAACTAATCATATTTTCTTCATTGAGTTTCCATTTACTTGTGTATAATGAAGTGTAAATAACTAGTACATGACTCATTTATGAAAGTATTTAAATATTTTGATCACTTTGTGTAACAGAGTCAGGGTTGCCACAGGAAAAATGTCACAAAAAAGTAGCAAAAGTCGCCTAAAAATACTAAAAAAGTTGCCTTGAAAATAAAAAAAAGTTGCAAAAAAGTAGCCATGAAAAATAAAATTTGCAAAGAAGCTGAATAGAAACATGTGACAAACTAAACTGAATATGAGTAATGCTTTAAAACAAGTTCAAAAAATAAACAGGTTTTGAACTGATGCATTAAATTGAAGATAGAAATGAGGGGGAAAAAAGCAAAAGAGTACAATCGAGGTTATTTACTTTACAAGACTCCTAGCATTCAAAAGAAAAAAAAATATACTCATATAAATACAGAAAATTTATTCCGAAAATCCATGTTTTTGGTTTTTTTTACAGAAAAATGATTCTATCAAAGTATTTTCCTTTTGTTCACTAAGCAATTTAATTTATTTTCTTCATCTTCATGCTCTCTTTCCCTATTCCTCTACTTTATACTGCCTTCTAACATACCCTGAGCTATTCTCTTTCAGTGTCTTTTGCTTCAATAGCTGATTTTAGCCTCTGGTTTACCTGTTTAAAAAGTACATCAGCTGATTTTTGAGTGTCTTTTCTCTCTCTATTTACTAGTTTGACTTTTTTTTCTAACTTTTTAACAGATCTCTTCAAACTTGACAGCTTTTTTTTTTTCTATTTTTCAACTTTTCTGCATTTTCTTTTCTAATCTCACATTTGCTCTTCCTTCTTTTTCTTCTAGTCTTCAAGGTAGAACTGGTATGATTTGCGTGCACCAAAAGCTAAATTTAAAAGTTCTTTATATCAATTTGGAATTGTGTAACTGTAGAATAACGCTTCAGAGCATCATATAATAAGCCTGTCATTCAATACACATTCCGACATCAAATCTTCCGAAAGAACTCTCCTGGATATCGAAAACCCCCCTCTCTACTTCCCTATTACCATGAGACTAAATTTGACTAAAAATGAATGTTACTTTCTCTGACGAAAATTATTAAAATTTGTATGGCTTAGATGGATTATAATTCTATTAGCTTGGCTAGAGAAAAGATCCGATGAGCATACGCTGTGCCGCTTTTACCATTAAAATCTGGCTTATTTGGGACTGTTTCCGAAGAGGCTCAAGCACAATTCTTTGCTTTTTTATGCATCCCGATTCAGTTGTTCATCTACTTAGCTGTCACGTGCTGTTTTTGACTCAAATAGAAATTTTGCAGGATAAACGGGCGAATCGTCAGTTCGAGCCGTTTTTACAGTTCCTTCATCCTTAAGAAATATAATTTTTCTTGGAATTTTTGATCGATACGGATGTCTGAATTTGCTCTCCACGAAGTAAAAAACAATGTACTACTATACTAAGACCGATTTAAAAGACTAAAAATTAACAAAGTGCGTTCACTTTCAAATTTCGATTTTCAAACTGTTTCATCTTCTTTACACGAGAACTAGAGATTTTAAGATTTTAATTATTCATTGAGCACCCTCTGCACTTTATGGTTGAAGAAAAAAGTCACATCTTACCTCTACCAACCACATTTCACAAGATATTTGCATAAAATCTAACTTTTGTCTAAACTTTTGCAGCAATAAGAAAAAAATGTCTTTTGTAATTTCCGATTTTCGTTTCGGTTATATTTTACAAAACTGCAGACACATATTTGGGACCATATTGTCTACCTGCAGTAGAAATTTGAAAGCATTTCACTGAAT
Organism: Uloborus plumipes; assembly: GCA_038373865.1. Taxonomy (NCBI): domain Eukaryota; kingdom Metazoa; phylum Arthropoda; class Arachnida; order Araneae; family Uloboridae; genus Uloborus; species Uloborus plumipes. The sequence continues at coordinate 85,257 of JAXGGA010004207.1, read as the reverse complement.
AGTTTTCTTTTTATTCATATATTTGCCATTTATCTGAAGTTTTGCACCGCACTGTAGCTGCCCTGTGCCCAGTCGAGGTTGCTGCAAAGATCTGCAATGTATAAGGTTTCTGTTTCCGGAAAAGCTCAAACATCAGTAATGTACGAAGTATGCAAATCAGTTCCATACTGCTTTAAGATCGACTTTCGTTCTCGTATCACTTAAGCCAAGCCAAACTTGTTGATTGGATGCAGTGGATTGGTGCAGCCTATAACGTCTATTTAGGGAAGGTTTTATTCTTGAAATGGAAATGATTTAAAACCATGGGTGAAAGAAAATCTCCAGGTGTTTCGAAATAAAACTAACATTGGGGAAAAAAGTCTCCAAAAAAGCAGACTCAGTGAAAAAAAAGTAACTTTTTGGCCTGTTTTTGCACAAAAAAGTAGCTAAAGTCGCCTTGTGTCCAAAAAAGTAGCAAAAAGTAGCATTTAAGTATCCTGTGGCAACCCTGCAGAGTGGACAAATAAGCCTTTAAAAATATCCTTATAATCACAAAGAAAAATTAGAATCATAGAACAAGCATAAAGTGGAATAAACAGCCAAAACTGTAAGTCTGTCTGCAATTTCGAGAAAAAAAACTATTTTTTTCATCATGAAATTGACTGTAACAGAGTGGACATCCCACAGTTCAAATTGACTACCATAAAAAAAGAGTTAGGCTCACCCTGGTTGTTGACTACATAATTTAATGTAGCAAGCTAATCACGGCAGTTATACTATCTATATTTTTTAAAAAATATATCAGATTGAATGCTAAGTTTTATTTTATTTCCAAAAGGCTTGTAACAGAGTGGACAATTCGCAACATCGAAAATCTAGGGACATGGATGAATGAATAATAGTGTTTTTGGGGGAAATTCTTTTCATTTGCGTAATAATCTGCAGAAATGGTGTCAGAAGCATCTTTTGCACAGTGCATTGTAATTTATTTTGTTGTTACATTCCAGTTTAATTTTAAATCATATTAAAAATTCTAGCAATTTGAAGCTAGGACGCGTCATTTTTCCCTTCTTCTGACAAAGATAATTTTTTTGTGTCCTTTCTAAATTGATTATACCTAATCAATTGATACTTGATGACACAAAATTAAATGGAGAACCATTAAAAATAGTTTTTAATGGGTGGTAGTTATTAAAATTGATTTTAAAAAACTCTGAAGTCTCGGACATGATTTGCACCATTTTTGCTGGAATGACCCATATAAAAAACACAAACTCCAAAATATTTGTGTCCGGAGTAAACTCAAAAACTACCCGACCGATTTTGTTCCAATTTTTACAGCAGTTGCAGGTTACAGGGAAGATTGTTAGACCAGGTCGGAAAAAATTCAATGAATAGTTCTTTTATTTGAAATCTAAATTTTTGACCCAAAAATGGCTCTATATTTAGAAATTTCATTGGTATTAATTAAATAATTAAAGTATTTAAAAATAATCCTTGAAAAAAAAAAAACTTGAAATAGATTAGGAAAAAATGTTTCAAAACTTGTTTTTGCTATTCAATTTTGGAAAAACAAGTATGTATTCCAATTCTAGTGAAGAAATTTAATTGAATTTAATGAGTTTACTGTTTAATGAACTTTTCATCATTGGTTACCCATAGTTTAATACGAGTTACATATAAACTATGTTTCCATCTCCTAGTTATGTATAAATATATAACGTTTCCATCCCATGCTAGCATCTCAGAGCAACAATGAGAAATTTAGCCTCAGAGCAGTAGTAAGATAGTTAGGCTAGTCATAGTGTAGGGTCAGGAGGAGAAAATTGCCTCTCCCCCTCTGATTTATAAAAATGAAAGCATTTACAAATAAATGGTTATTGCTTTGGCTGTTTTTTGGCATAATATGCATTGAATATAACCCTGTGACCCCTCCCCAACCCTGGAAAAATTGAAAATGGCGGGTCTGAACTACTATCTCTAACCACTACTATACACTATGATGTTATAAATACTATTTATAGTTCATTTCTCTATAAATTTACATTGCCTTTTTAGGATAGATCTGGAATGACTTCCCTGTTAAAAACTAACAAGGGGGGGGGGGGTATAAAAGACTTTACATGTTTGTGCAATACAACATCTACTATGGCCAGGGGCGCCCCGAACTAGAATTTTTGGGAAGGGAGATATTATCAATTTTCTGAATGAAGTTCCAATTTTACCGTATGATAAAATACAAGCATGCACACATGTTGTATATTTAAACGTTTAGTGAGAAAAAACATTAGGCATCTTTTAAAAAACAATTCTAAAAACTGAAAAGACTAAATTATCTCAATGTTGCAATATTGTCTTCAAATTGGCGAATCGTCAGCAAAATGTGCTGAATGTGGAAATTATTGGGAGGTCAGTGATCTCCCATCGGGGCGCTCCTGCCTCTGCCTATACATGTTAAAAGGGGTTTTAGGAATTGACCTCGAATCCCCTTCGACACGTCCCTGTTAAAACTTTTAAGCCAAAGCATGTGACCTATTTTAGTTATTTACTCTCCCCTTAATTATATAATAGTATTTACCACAGAAGCCTTATTGTGAGAGTAGGTTGAATGATGCAATGAATATTCTCAGTTTAAAACATTCAGCAATTACACCTCTTTAAAAGTAACTTTTTATATAGACTGCCCAAATTAAGAGATTTTGTTCTGCGCACATCATATTACACACGTTATATCTAGTTCACACAGGAGGTATGATACTGTTTCAAAAAATAAAGATGCAATAACATTCATCAAAAAAGAAAATAAAAAAGAAAGTTAAGAAATATATTTCAATATTATTTCTTACTTGGGACTATCTAGCTCTATAATTGTCTCTAAAAGAGTTAAAATCTTTAGACTACTTTAACATAGCTGAATCGATAATATTTATGTCTAATTCTGAGTTAACATCTTCGAGAAAATTTTATTGTTACAGATACTTAACAATTAGAAATCCAGTAAAATTGAGTTCAGGCTCTATAGGATAAAAAGTACTAAAAATTACATACAACATTATATTACTTTTTTTCTAATTAGTTTATCGAACAAAGAACGATTACGTGTACATTATCAGACAAAAACTACATATGCATACTAAGTTTCTTGTTTCTAGGCCTTGTTTTTGCAAGACTCGCTCGCCAAAGACAAATATATCTACATGTACAGATTCCTCATTCCATTCAAAGTGACACGCATTTAGACAATAGCAATATGAATAGAATAATATAAATAACATGAACTACAAATTTATCTTTAAACACTTACTAAAAATTCAGAAGATATGTCTCACAGCAATACACTCATTCTCCACATCATCAGTGCAGGAAAATCCTGAAACATAGTTTATCAATTCATTACAAAGCGTGGGACTTCATTTTATTTACATCTATAACTGCATAGATTCCAGCATTTACTTCTGATATAGAATTCTCATAGAGCAAAGATAATGAATAAGTAGTAAGTAACTACATTTTAGCCAGGGCAGAGGGAGAATTACATGCAATATACTGACAGCACAGTTATGACAACCAGAGACTGCAGTTTAGCCAGTGTTATGGACTTATCAGGCAATGTGAGGTGAGAGGACATATTCCTTTAGCTAGATTTTTTCAGTATTCCAGACTGGCGAGTCCATAACAAGGGCAAAACTGTCGTCTCTGGAGATTATACAATTGCTAACGATAAATTTAACATATAGAAAAAGACAGATTTTACCTTCTAGTCAGTGTAGAAATTTTTAAGATGGTATTAAGTAGGGATGCACCGATTAATCGGCAGTACCGATTAATCGGCCATAATCGGCCACTTTGCCGATTATTAATAATCGGCAAAATCGGACCGATTAATCGGCCAAAAAATATTTTTCAAATATTATTTTTTAAAGTATCCCTTCACTAAGAAACTATGATGAATAATAATGAAACAATAATCCTCACAGTTGATTTAAAGTTTTCTTTTAATTAATTCACCTATTTTGAATAAATATATATAGACAATGTTGTAAAAATTTTCTTGTGGCGATAGTTTTCTCTTTAGTACAGTGCCCCTCCCCCGCCCTATATTCCCTCTAATTTTCAAAGAATAAAAGTATTGAATTAAATTGTTACTAATTATTAAAAAATATGAATTAAAAGTACTCCTAAATTGGAGTGCTCACCAGACTCCCGCCTCCCTCCTTTTTTTGGATTTTTATCTCCAACTAACATATCTAACAATGTGTTAATAATATTATTGACAATGATATGAAAATTGGTTCCAAGAAATTTGATAAAATATTGAAATTATTTTGGGAAAACTAGGAAAATGGAAAAAAAAATCTTTCAGAAATAAATTACTTACTATTTCTAAACTTGGAATTGTATAAGAGAGAAAAAACAGTGATGGTAAAATTGGTAACAGAAAAACAATCATCCTTATCATTAATCGGCTCAGCCGATTAATCGGCCGATTATCAAACGCCGATTAATCGGTAATCGGTAATCGGCAAATTTGCTTATCGGTGCATCCCTAGTATTAAGTATGCTCCGAAAACCAAATTCTGCCAAATACTAAATAATCGGTTAAAATTGCAAAAGTTTACTATGCAATGAAGAAAATTATGAATTTTCAACTGTGATTTTCTGGAGCAATGGAAAGATTGGCACATCAACATTCTTCCTTGTGCTCTATTAAAATTAGTTGATACAATACTACAAATTTCATTCATTGTATAAAGAGTTATTTACCAACTGTTGAATTTTTTAATTTAAAAACTATTTGGTAGCCAAATATTAAAGTATTCAGCCAATCTAAATATTCGGTATGTTTGCCAGACAGGCAGTATAAAGAATGTCAAACAAACATTCTGTGCAGACATAGTTTCGGTAAAAAGGACTTGTCCCTGAAAGTAATAAACATTATTCACACGCAGCTACCAAACTACTCTTTGATAAGAGTATAGTTTGATAATAACTTATCTAGGAAAATGACAGATTTCTTAATAAATCTTCAATTATTTTAAACTTAAAAAAATAATACTTTTGATATCTCGAAATGATTTTGATCTTAAAATTAGACATTAAGGAATTAGCACAAAATAGCCGCTTGTTATATATATTGTGCCTGCTAAGAGACAGTTTAAATAAATTGTGATACATTCAATAGAGTAATATGATAAAATAGTTTTGGGTTAAAAGTTTGTACACTTAAGTTACCTGAACTTAGTTCAAGCAATTCAAGTGTCACAGACAAGAGGTTATCAGGACAGATCCCAAACAACATATCCATTTCTAATGCTTTAAAAAAGAATAGTACAGGATCATTGAATTTTTAGATTCTCAAAATATAGAAAAAAGCATATTAAAATCACTTTCTTATGTTAAAATGTGAACAAAATATCTTTCAGCTCCTTGAACTTGATCATCTATTCGAACTTTTTAGTCTGAAAAGAGATAAACATATATAGAAGCATGCATGTTGAATCACTAGTTTACATAACAACAGACTTTTAGGGGAGATAGAATCAGGGTCACTATTTTATCGATTTTTTGAAAGACCGGTAAGCAAGAAGAAATTGGACAAAATGAAAATCCTCTTCAAACGTAAAATTGTAGCTATGGTACAATATGCTTTACAATCATTACGTAATTCAATTAAATTATAATTTTACTGCAATATCTATTCAGTAAAAATATAGTCGAGTCTCGATAACTCAAAGCCTTATCACTCAAATATTTCTAAGTTGTCATTGAGTCCCAACCTCTTGAAAAGGCTGTAAAAACTTATTATAATTAAAACCACCAATAACTCGATTTGACTGTATTTTTAAATTAATGAAAAATTATTATGTATAAATTATAATTAATGTGACCAGATTTTTCAAGCAAAATAAGGGGCTGGGGGAGCCAGAAAATTTTAAACAAAGAGTAATAATTCAGATGTACCACTAAAGAACTTAAGTTTCAAAATAATAGTGTTGTTCATTATATAGAATTTCAGTCAACAAATTTTTAATAAACACAACTGTTGAAGCTAATTTTATTTGAACCTTTTAATGCCAATTAAAAAAATCTAAATTTTATGCATGATTAAGTAAATTCATCTTTGTTCTAGAAAACTTTCCAGTTTCTGTTGAAAAACGTGTTTTTTCTGAAGTTCAAATTTCATTTGTCGAATAAATAAATTTTACTTCCTTCCATGCAGTTGTTACTAACAAACTGAAACCAATTCTACATTTTTTTCGCACGTTCAACTTTTTTTCATGACATCATGAACTTGTTTGACAATAAATACCAAAAAAATTGTTGAACAAATCTAGTTTCATGTTTCGCCCGTTTAACGAAACATTAACTGGAAAACGGGACTTTTCATTTAAGCATGGGGACAATGAGCCGAAAAGTAGGACTGTCTCACCAGAAGTGGGATGTCTGGTCACCTTAATCATAATCTAACAAATACAAGTAAAATATTATTTTACACATCAGCACAAATATTTTTCTTAGAAGTAATCAAATTTAACAATTATGAATCGGAAGCCAATCTAATGTAAAAACAGTAAATACCTGTATTACTATATTTTTTAATTGAAACAGTTGTTAGAATTTAAAATATATAGACTACTTGATTTTTCTCTTAAATTTAATATTTACTTTAGGATACCACATGAAGTTATGGTTGAGTTTGCTTAAGCTACTCAACCAAAACGGAAAACATACATTGAATAAAATTCAAACTTGAACAAACCAAAAGAGCTAAGCTTTAAATTTACATTCTTGTCATTATAAGTAGAGCACAGAGGTTTCTTTTTAATAGGGCTCTGATAAGTCAAAAGCTTAACCTTGATAACATTTATTCTTTTTTTGAACAAGAGGAAAATATGGAGTAAAAGGAAGAAATATCGCAGTCTTAAATTTCGACAAATAATATGTATTGTAACAGTGGAATAGTCGTCTCAACTGGATCTTCTAAAATTGTAATACCTACATTTTATTTTTCTTTTCACCTACATATCAATTTTTATTTAAAACATTATAGTATAACTTCCTAGCTATAATGTATCGCTATCTAATTACCTCTTTAGTATTGATGGATTGCACAGACATAATCCTTAATTTAAGTTTTTAATACATGCATGTTTGTGTTTGCACCATAAGTTTCTGAAACAAAGTTTTGAAACCAAAGAGGAGAAAATTTAATTTAATTTAACTCTTATTTTTTAAACTTATATCCAGTTTAATTTCCAACTGCACTTTCATAACTTGAAAATGATTATTGCAATCGAGGCAATGTTATTCAGTGTTGATGGCTTCTTGCTGAAAGTATTCCAAAAAGGGATTATTTTTATTCTCTCCCTCATTAAAAATATAGAAAAAAAGAAACTTTTTTTTGTTTCTCTTAGTTGCAAACAATACAATGTGATTCATTTTATCAGCTCTTTATTTTCATGAAGTCTAAAAAATTAGTTTTGAAAAGATTCTGCATTGAATTCGAAATTTAAAAAACAAAAAAGAAAATTAAGTGATACCAATTGTTCAATTTTATAACATACAGAAAAATTCTTTCAAAAGGTTCATTTTACAAATTATTTCAAGTGATATAAACATTTGTTCTTTGGCAGGTCAGGGTGTGTATCTGAATAGACTAGCACAGGGCTCTCCAACCTGCGGGCCGGATCCGGCCCGCGAGCAGATTTTTTCCGACCTGCGTAAAAATTTTCATTTTCCCTTCCGTTTTTTTAAAAAAAATATTTTTTCATTAAATTAATTAGAGCAGGGACGATCTCATAGTGAATACGTCAAATAATAAATAAAAATCTATTCACAGTTTAATGCAAAGCTTTTTAATTATTTTTTTTTTACTTCTTTCGACGGTAATACCCATCTCTCTTTGCTGCCCTTTCCGAGAACAAATCTTTTTTATCTGCTTCACATTCTCCCGTTAGTCCCCTAGCATTGGGCATTACTTGCAAACTCAATACTTGCAAACCCAAGAATATATTGATATTTTTTTAGTCTCACGCTCTCACGATTCACGAAATGCATAGCGATCGTGGGCAGTGTCTTTCATTTCTAGTTTTATTTATCATTACAATAGCTTCTTTTAAAAAACGAAAAGTTGATTTTGAGTACTATGCTTTTAATGCACAGTGGACAAGCGATTATTTTATGATCGATAACAGTAATAAAGCATTGTGTCTTATTTGCAAGCGCTGCACTTGCTCTGTCCTCATTTATTGTTAAGTTTATTATCATCATTAATACCTAAAATTCATTTAATAAAATTGTAGTACATTGCAAGGATTTAGTTTTTAGTCTCGTTTGGCTTTTTTTTTTTTTTTAACTCCTTTTGGAGAGCAAAATACATTTTGTGGGAAAAAATGACTTTTATTTCAGTTTTCTGAACTGCTCTCTAAATTTTACTAGTTTCCGTTGTGTTACAAAAAAAAAAAAAAAAAAAACATCTGAACTGAACTATTTTCGGACCGTTGGCTCGCCTCGCTTCCTAAAATTTTCAATTTGCCCCCCGAGTAAAAAAGGTTGGAGACCCATGGACTAGCATACGAATTTGCACAATCATTTTCCAACAAAGCTAACTTAAAGAAAACAAAATATTTTACATTATTTTACCAAAATAACAACTGAATGCGTACCAATAAAATACGGAATTGTTTGTTTCTGAGACATATGGTTGTCGTTTTAATTCTACGAATGAGTAAGAATCAGCATTTTTATTTATTTACTTCGAAAGTTCAACGCGTTCTAAACCACAATATGACTTCCAAAACAATTATTTAGGTTAAATTATTAAACATACTTTAGTATTTACAAATCGAGGTAGGCTTTTTAACATTTCCATTCGGCCTGATAAGTTCCCGCTGATATAAATAAGAATTTTCGTTTGGAATTTAGATTCAAACATGGCGCCTATTACCCATTCGCAGAATACAGAGACTGTGAACATTCCATGAATTAATATTTTTTTCAAGCTGCCATTAAAAGCTGTTTTCAAGTTTGAACGATTACATAGTTTTTAGAACACAATTCTGAAATTAAGTACTTACTCATATCTCATTATGATGTTTTCCTTTCACAACAAAGCCGTTGTCAGCTTACTTGGTCTTGCCTTGCTTGGCGCCGCGCCCGCCGGCTGCCGAAGAATGTCGAGGTCAACTGCGCATGCGTGAATTGAGAATCGGTTAGCAAAGAGCGAAAGTTTCCGTTTTGAAGGAAACAGAAATTTTTCGTCAAAAAATGAAGGAAAATGTACTGTATTTTGACCCGACTTTTCTGAGAGTGTAGGAACACCATTGAATCCATTTTACGCTTCTGCCTATTTTTTCTGCTTTACGTCGATGTGGAGCATGGCCCTTAGAGTTAATCAAACTATAAAGCTTTAAACTATTTCAAACTATAAGTTTACATGCACCTTATAATACATCAACATGTAATATAGTTTAGCCTTTGTACTAATAATAGCATTCAATAACATCAACATGTAATAATATAGTTTAGCTTTTAGTATTAACAATAGTATTAAATATATCACTTCTACATTTTTAAAGAACGTGAATTTTACCTTTTATTGAGAGTTACATACATACTGACAAACCCACATGTGAAACTAGTAAAAGCGTATTAAAAACAAAACCGCCATTAAAAACAACTGGGAGCTAAACAGAAAAAAATAATACATAATATTTACATACAACTTCATACCCATACCTAATTATTAAATTTGTTTAACTTTTTCGGTACAAAAATCCATTGAACAAAACACTCACCCATAAGATGAACAATATGTTTTATCCCTAAACGATCAACTATTTTAATACCTACCTCATTATATGTTAGTTTCAGAATATTTAATTGCATTTTGCAGTCTCATTCTATACACTACCTAACCTAACTAGGTTTAATTTTAAAGAAGTTTTAATTTTAAAATAAGTTTCTAATTAAATTAATGTTAAAGGATTCTGTGGGTAGTCAGTTAGGTAACATAATTATAGAAGGCACAGACTACAAAAGGGGATTAAGAAACTGTATATAATTAGTTAGGTATTAAAATTGTTTATAGTTTAGTGATTAAAATTATCTTTTTTTTTTTGGAGTGGGTGTTTTATTTAGTGGGTTTTTGTACTGGATTGTAGAAATTTTGGAAAATATTTTATAGCTTTCGATTACTTGAAAATGTTTCATTGTTGTAAAAAATGGAAATTTTGCATGTTTAGAAGATACCTGAAAAATCAAGAAAAAAATTAATGTTTAAGAGTGATATAGTGCTTTTTAAAAGGCTTTACGCAATGGTACCGGGTAAAAAAGAAAAAAATTAGAATTTTTTTTTTTTTAATTTTTTTTCATCACCCAAAAAAAAGCTGAAGTTTTATAATTTTTTGGTTTTTCTGGCTTGTTCCTGGATCAGAAGGTATTATTCGATTTCAATATTTCAGAAGGTTTCACCAAACGTAACTTTTCTGTCCAAGAGTATTAAAATAAAACATTAAAACAAAAATTTTAAAAAATCGCTAAAAACACATGAAAATTTTCATTGTTTCAAAATTTCAGGCTCGTTGCGGGAACGGAAGATATTATCCGATTTCAAAAATTTTTATTTTGTTTTGTAACTCTTCACCAATCGCAACTTTTCCGCACTATTACGATTCGAAAATAAAAACTTTGTTTTTTTCGCTCCACCCTAATATCCATGCTAATGAGGGCTTTCAATGTTCTTCGAGTCCTGACAAACGAATAACTTGAGCTGAATCCGCAGTTCACCAGGAATGACCACTGAATTTTCTGTGCCTTTTCTTAACTCTCTGTTCACATCATAGCTCGGGGACTGAATTGTAATATTCAAACCCGTAGGTAAGGAAACAACCAAATGAACTGATTAACAAACTTTTGTTTATGTTTATCATTTTGAAAGTAGTAAGATGTTGAATCTCCATGCTACTCAGGGCTTTCAATGTTCTCCGAGTCATGACATACGAAGAATTTGAGCTGAACTCAAAGTTCACCAGGAATGTCTGATTAGCTTGCCGATATTTGAAGACAGTCACTTGACCATTGAATTTTTTATAGTATGTCACATTTTCTTTACTTTCTGTTCACATCATGGCTTGAGGACTAAATTGTAATATTAAAAACCCGTAAGTGAGGAAACAACCAAATGAACTGATTAACAAACTCTTGTTTATGTTTATCATTTTGAAAATAGTAAGATGTTGGACCTCCATGCTACTGAGTGCTTTCAGTATTCTCCTAGTCATGACGTACGATGAACTTGAGCTGAATCCACAGTTCACTAGGAATGTCTGGTAAGCTGTCCGGTAATTTGAGACAGACTGAATTGACATTTCTGGTATCTTGGAACCGAAGATGACGATACTTCCAATGGCTGTTCCGGAAAGAATGAAGATCAAAGTGGACTCCTGGAGCATAATGGAGACTGGTGCCCTTGAACTGGGCATCAGTAACGCGATAGCCATGAAAATGCTGCTGAAATATTGCAAGAACATCAACAAAATAGGAAAAGAAAAACAATTGTCCAACTGAGTGCAGCATTGTTTGATCGATTGATGAATTTGGAATTTAGATGCCAAATCTTTAGAAGAAAATTCTACAGCATTAGAAACACGTGTGAAGCACTTGGCTAAAATACTGCAGATATAGACGTAAATTGCCGTGAAGATAAAGGGGGTGAAGTACACGCTGTAGTACATGAATGAGCAGATGAATAACAAGAAATCTTCAAAACTTCTGTGCAGTTTTGGAGATTGTTCATAAAACCAGAACCTTAAGTAATTGCTCAGCCTGTCTTCATCTTTTAAAAGTGCCAGAATCATGGTTGCGGCAAAGACGAAAGGAACCGATGCAATTACAAACAAAGTTGCTCTAAAAATTTTGTTGTCTTTGGATATATCAGTCTTACACCTGAGAATGATATCATTGAGCTGGTGGAGAAGTTGTAGTATTTGTTCTTCTTTTGATTGCATAACATATAAAAGAAATAGAGAACACACATTGCAGAAACAATCGGAAACTGTTCCTTTTGTAACCCTTCCATTCTTGAATATTATTAGTACGCTATAAAGAAATATCAAGTGCAGAAGTAAAGTCAGAGGCTTCGCTCTTTTTTTCAAAATTTTCAACAAGGAGTTGGATTTAGCGAAATCTATACCCAGGCTAGATAAAACAGCGTTTACAGTGTACAGTTTTGAAAACATCTTCAGTTATTAAAAAATAGTTTTAGACCGTGAGTTCTTCTATCACAGTGCGGAATACATTGGTAATGGTATGGTTTTGTACCCGTGTATTAGAGTCAAAATTACAAAACATAATTTTCAGTTCCTTTTGAATTCTGTGACAATTAATTATTTAAATTTTTTTCATCAATATTTCCAAGACCAGAAGGAAATTAGAATTCACATTTTAAAACTGATGTCTCAATTGATGCATTTCTATAGTTTGACGCACCAACTATTTTGCGCATTAATACATGTTTCTTGTTGAAAAATTAACTTTGAAATTACAAGCATATATTTTACTAATAAAAAAACTTTTCTCCTTCTAATTTTCCATCAAAGAATTTCTGTACGTAGTATAGAATATTTATTTAATTTTTCAGTAGCTATACGAATGTAGATTTCTGTTTTCTTTCCAGAAAATTCTCGAATAAATATTATGCTTGAAGGCCATTTACAGAATGGAAACACCAAGTATATTTTTTTTAATAAAAAATTTGGCTTTACTTTTCCATTCAATTGCTTAGGCAAAGCTCTTCTTGAGACTAAAAAATCTCTTGTCCATCCATTACAATTCACTATTCTTTAAACTTTGAAATTCAACTAACCAACTGAAAAAAATATTTTTTTTTTTCATTTAGTAGGACTCACGGTTTAGTGAATTTTGAGATTTAACCGAATCGACTTAAAAAAGAGAATAATTAGAATATTTTTTTTTTCCATTTAGTGCGATTCCTGTTCTGTACATTTTTAGATTTAACTCATTTATACCCAAGTTCTTTTAACAATTTTTTTCAATTTTTATCTGCTTAAAACTCTTACTTGGAATGGCTTACATACATTTTAGGCTTAAAATAGTTCGCCGTTGCCATATTTATTCAGTTATTTAACGTCCTGTTTATGGGATATTTTGCAGACATGTGAGTAAAATAGGACCTTACTTGACTTTACTTTTGCAAAGTTACATTACGGAAGGCATCTGTGATCAATTTCAAGCAAATAATTTTAAAATAGTTTAATTTTATGAAAAATAAGTTCGCAAAAAAAATTACTTTCTGTCGCTTCCCATGCTGAATCGTTGCTTGACGGATTTGTCAGAAAATAGCTGTCAATAAATAAACTCTGGTGTCCAAATAGTAACTCTAACTGGTTTTCTCAAGAAGAAGGACTGTTTAACTTGTGAAAAAAAGCTTTAGAGTGAAACGATATTACCCATTACAGGTTTTTGTATGCAGTACAAACAAGCGTCCCGTTTTTAGGCTACTGGGCATAAATGGGTTAACTGAACCAACTTAAAATATGGAATCTCTTTTCCATTATCTTCACATTTCTATTGAATTGTTTGCGGGAAGCTATTCTTGAGACTACTGTTGGTCATTTTTCTGACTCATCAATTTTGTATATCATTATTCTCTCTTACTCTGAAATTAAAATTACTTTCAAAACGTTTCAATCACGACAGTTTTTCGTGCTTTGTAGAAATCAATCAATATACATGAAAATATTTGTCCAGATAATTTAAAATGCTCTCCAACTGTTTCGGCATTATCGGATGCAATAAATTTGATATGTCGTTATGGTTATGCTAAATTAAAAGGAAATCTATTTGAAAAAAATTGTCGCTTTTTTTTTCCATTTACATTATGAATATAATGAATAATATTTTATTTATTATTTTTTTTTTTTTTTTCAATTCACTCTACGCTATTAAAGTTATGGATTTCCAAAGCTTTTACTGCTCTCTTTAATTAAAAAAAATATATAGAATTTTAATATCATCTAACATTAAAACATCAAATCGTCCAATGACACCACTTGAGACAGAATACTATTTGACACATATTTTCTAGTTAAGACCACATTCGAAGTAAATTAGTATGTAATACATCTGCACTTTAAAGGCAGATGTAACGAGAGCTGGCGGCTCAAAGTAAAATTAATTTCCCACTCTCCGCACTTTTCGCCTGATGGTTGTCATAGTTACGGCACTATGGACTTTTCCCCCACTTATCCTTTGCAACAATGGTTAAATGCAAATGGTTAAAATTGCTTTGTGCGTAAACTATTATTCTATTGAAAAATCAATGTAAGCGCAACATTTTCTGAGAAATTTTTGCAGCATTAATGTATGATTAGATTTGTTAGAAAACGTTAAGAAATACTGTCTGTTTGCGTTTTGTGCGCCTGGCAGCCACGGACGCTTCCATCTGAAAAAGGGGAGTTAGGTTTTGGATGCGCACTACCCGATGCCTTCAGCTTTTGTTCGCTTACATCCTCGTTGCTTTTCCCCCCTATTTCGAGAAAGTCCGAAGAGACTAGGCGCATGCGCAGATGCGGCGGAGGTCGTACGAAAAAATTTTAGACAGTAACTGAGACATGAGGATATAAATATAAGAGTAAACCTAATTCGATAAACGTAAAATACAGTGAACTCTCACTTATACGCCGCCTCATTTATGCGCCTTTTTCACTTATACGACGATTTTTAATGGTCCGAGTACATTCCATAGCAAAATAATGATAGTATCATTCGTTTATGCGTCGCTCTAAAGATAAATATTTCACTTGAACGCCGAATTTTCACTAAAATTAAAAAAAAAAAAAAATATCTAAATTCTTCAAGAAATAAGCATTTTTCTTCAATTTCCTCTTAAATCTTTCGCCTTTATTGCTCACGGAAGGCTTTATTTTCGCATGAACTAGAGTTTGAAGAGGGACAATGATCCATTATGCATCGTTTTAGAGGGAACAGCTTGCAATTAGGCATGCTACAATTTTTGTTTTCTCTTTATCATTGTAGTTACGTTCTAGTAATTGCCAAACCGTACTAATATGTCCCTTTTGCGTATAGAAACTTCTTATTCATTCTCTCATTAGAACCTATATTGCGTTTTAGTCCAGTAAATGAGCTTGTTCACTTATTCGTCTCTCTCACTTATGCGCCTTTTCCTGTTGGTCCCTTGGGCCGGCGCATAAGTGAGAGTTCACTGTAATTGAAATGCCTCAACAGCAGTGTATAAAAACAAGAGTGGAGCTGTTTTCTTTTGTACGGTTTCCATGGAGACGACGGAAAATTTCTAAACTGGATACGCCAATTTTAAAATAACCGAGCATAATTGACTTTAAAGGCGCTTTAACCTGTTAACTGGGTATGACGAAATATTTCGTCATACATAAAAGCCTACAGCAATGGGCATGACGAAATTTTTCGTCATGGAAATTAATCGTAATATATTGAACGCATCACGTTCTACGTTGTTCTTATCTATTAAATCTTAGAGTGGTTATATATATGCCATCATATTGTCGATGCGTCATGAATTTTCATGTTCTTGTAATCTGTAACTTGAGCGCTTTTAACGGGAAAACGGGCGCTGCATGATCTATACTTCGAGCTGCCACAATTTGGATTCATTTTAGTCTGCATTTCAGTATCTTACATGTTAGTAATAACGTTCTGATTTGAATATTCTTATTGTGAATTTCAGTGTTTTATATATTTTTATTAGTAATAAGTTTATGACTAAAGTACTTTTTATTTTCTACATAATATGGCTAAAAACATTCAATATTTTATCAAAATAAATAAAAATCATAAGTTAAAAACGATATTCTTTTATTGTTTGAGGTGTGATAGAACTTATCACTGTGAGTCCCCATTGTGAAACTAGTTGAGCAATAGCTAATTCCCCGGTTAACAGGTTAAAAACATTTTAAAGGAACCTCATGATGATAACTTTTGTTTTCATGCTACCCATCCTCCAAGTGTAAAATCGGACTTAGATCGCTGCTGGTTTTCAGGATCACGCTTTCATCAAATTGAGTCGCTTAGAATCAAAACCGGTCTTGTCCGTTTTTAATGAAAAATAATCTTATTTTAAAAGAAATTTAGTAAAAAGCCACTGGTAAAGTTCCTTTATAGTACAAGATCCGACTTAGGTTTACTTACTTAGGATTAGGTTTACGTTTACCTACGCTCATTGAGTTTTTCAATACAGTGATCTCTTACTTATGCGTCGGCCCAAGGGACCAACAGAAAAAGGCACATAAGTGAGAGAGACGTATAAGTGGACAAGACTATTTAAAGGACTAAAACACAACAAAAGTTCTAATGAGAGCATAAATAAGAATGTTTCTTTTGAAAAAAGGCATATTACTACGGTTCGGCAATTACTGTAACGTAACTACAATGTTAAAGAGAAAACTAAAATTGTAGCGCACCTAATCACAAAGTGCTCCGATTAAAACGATACATAATAGATATGTGTCCCTCTCCGAACTCTAGTTTATGCGGAAAAAAGGCCTTCCCTGAGCAATAAAGGCGAAAGGTTAAGGAGGAAAGTTAAAAAACATACTTATTTTTTTAAAAAATTAATATTTTTTTTACATTTTACGGGGGGGGGGGGATCGGCGCATAAGTGAAATATTTATCTTTAGAACGACTCATAAACGAATGATATTATCATTATTATGCTATGGAACGTGCTGGGACCATTGAAAATCGTCGTACAAGGCGCATAAATGAGCCGGTGTATAAGTGAGAGTTCACTGTATGTTATATATAAAAATGTAGATAAAAATATTACAAACGCGATGGTGTAGGGCAAAGTTAGTAAAAGTGCTCCTATCATAGGGTTGACGTGATTTTAAAATTTCAATAAGGCAGTCATTTTGCTGATTTTTCTGCAGTTATCCTCAAGTTAAAGGAGAAATTCAGCAGAAAGCTGCAAAATTCCTGCAGTTTTCTTGCAGAATTTTTTAAGAGCACATCATTCTACAGGCACATAATGTCTTAATCACATAATCACTTTCTTGCGAAAATGTCGAGTGTTGGACCTAATAAGCGTCATTTGCAGGAGATATAGAACTGCTTCTAACTTTCATAAAACTGCAGATTCATACAAAATTTAAAGATACGCTGCAGAAAAACTAGTTTTACTGTACTACTGGAGCTTAAAATCGTGACAACCCTATGATTGGGTCACTTTTGTTTAGATAGCTGTATGCCAACGTGTTAGTAATATTTTTATCTAAATTTTTATACGTAACACATTTGGAAACTCGATAAGGGTAGGTCAACCTAGATGAGATCTTAGACCATTGCCAATGGCTTGAAGGTAACAGATCGAAAACTACTAGAGGTCAACAAAAAGTAAATATAAAGTAAAACATTTTAATCAAAATCCCTTTCAGATCCATAGTCAGAAAATAGATTTAACTGATTTTAATTCTAAATGACTCAATTAAAGTGCACATATTTCGAAAATATTTAATATTTTAGATGTTTAGCACTTGTTTTGGAGTTGGATTATAACATACGTATAAATTTGATTGGTATAAACAATTTTATTCAAGGAAGTTGGAAATTTGGAGTGAAGTTCAAAATGAAAACTCCATACGTCAAAAGGCATCCGAAAAAACTAAGCAACAAACTTCTGTTGATGTTGATCATCTTAGAGACGGTCAAGTGCTGAACTTCCATACTCTTAAGAGCTTTCAAGGCCCCCCACATTCGACAACACGAGATACAGTAGCAATACGCTTGATCGGTGAGGTACCTTCTATACCACAGCCTGTACGTAGATACTGCTTGGACAGTCCGCTCTGGTATTTGAGAAGCAAACAGTATGATACCGACAACAGAACTTAAGGAGACTGCAAGTATCAGCGTGGCTTCTTGAATGACAACAGCGGTGCTGAAGTTGTGAAGAATCAGAGCTATTGCCATGAAGGTACTGCTGAAAAAAAGCACTAGTATTAGAAAAATGGGAAAGGAAAAGCAGTTGTCCAGTTGTTGGCAGGTCATCAGAATTAAGTGGTACTGTTTAGTTTTGGCTACTAGGTCTTCGACGGTAAAACAGCCAGCGAGGGCATTGGTTGCAATTGAGCTTGCTAGGACACTGCAGAAGAAAATATACAGAACTATAATCACACAAGGCGTTATATAAACGCTGTAATATAAGAATGCGCACCAAAACAGCAAAAAGTTTTCTACAGATTCGCTTACGATCGGTGGGTTACCATAAAACCAAAATTCTTTGTAAGATAGTGTCCTATCGTAGTCGTATGCTATTACCATGGTAGATCCAAAGATGAATGGTATAGCTAAGAGGATGAACAAAAATACTTTTAACAATTTGCGTTTTGCTGAAATATTTACGCCCGAAACTTTGCAAAGACAATAAAAATGTATTAGAAATGCTTTTAAGTTTTTCTCTCGAAACTGCATCAAGTAGATGAGTAACAGTGATATGATGTTGCAAGTGAAGTCAGAAAGTGCTGTCTTTGTAATTACAGGGTTCCTGGAAATTATAACTATGCTATATAAAAATGATATGTGCAGCAAAATATTTACGAGTTTTAGTTTGTTGGACAAATGTTCTAAAGCAGAATTTGGTTTGAAAAACGTTATACCAAACGCACGCAGAATTTTTTCTTCTAATGTATTTTCCAAACACATCATGAACAAATAAAGAAATATCTTGGTGCACAAAATTAAAAAGAAACTTCGACGTTATTTTACACAAGACTTCAGAGAACTGCATACACGTGTTTCAGGGTTACAGGGAACTAACTCCTTTTTCGGTGCAGAAGAATAGGGAGCTTACCGATAAAAAGACACCACCATTTGATTTGTTTTGAACTTTCCTTTTAAATCCAGGAGGTTGAAACGATTCTTCAAAGTGCGGATTATAGGACAAGCTTTACAAATGAAAATTCATTTCTTAGATACTGTCTAATTTATGCCAGATGGTTTAAACGAATGAATTTAAGTCAGCTTCAAAATTATATTTTTCTCCGAATTATATGAAATAACTATTTATAAAAATCTTGAAATCCAGACAAATGTCTTCTTATCTAAGATTGCAAAAATACAATTTACAGATATTTGAGTCCTTACCAGTACAAAATATATAACTTCAGTAAGGAGCTATTAACTTCAAGAAAAGCATACATTTAATTTTCTCAAGTTTCTTATATCTAAGAAATATATTTGATGACAAAAATAATTTAAATCTTCTTTCTTAATTATGTTTCAATAAAATTTAAAGTTATCTAGTTAATGTCACGTTTTTAAGTAATTGATTTTTCTTCATCAGCAGATTTCAGGAATATGAGATATAATCAATCATCTTTCTGAGAAATAATTTGCTAACATTTTTTGTCGGATTTGAAAGAGTAGCCAGCCATTATTATATCGTTTCGAATCAATAATAAATAATCATTGTTAAAAGTATACCCATCAATCAGAAAATTGAAATGTTTTTTGTTGGAAAAAACTTTCGATACAAAATTGAACTCACATTACATAATTACCAAATCATAAACAAAAATCATGGAGAAAATTTTTTCCTGATTGCGTATCACGAGGTTTTCTTTTTCCTCTCCTCCTCTGTTTTTTCATTAAAAAACATTTTCCATCATTTTTTTTTAACTTTTATTTTTGCTTTATGATTGCAATTTTTCTTTCTTTGATTAAAAAAACCTTTAAAAATTGTCTAGTTTACACGCCACACAGCTAAAAAAGGAATTAAAAAAAAAATACTTCAAAACTTGTTGCGTGTCATAAAAGCTTAACTATACTAGAAAGCAACTTAACTTGACACTGAACGTCACTATGGGCGGAGCCAATAAGAGCTCACAAGCAGTCAGCGATCTCCTCTAATTCGCCAAGTAGGCTGTGACATTTTATCTAGCTCGTTTTTCATAGGCTAACATCACGCTGACGTCACGATGTTGTTGTCAAGAAATGTTGTAGAGTAGTATACAAATATTCGTAAAAGAAAAAAATAAAAGAATATACATGCAATGAAACCCAGATTTTACGTTGACCGTTTCGTACATAATCCAGCTTCCAATGTCGTTTTCTGCTAGTTTCCCAAAAAAAAGGTCATTTTGGTAAAAGAAAACATTCTCAATTGTAAGTTTCTCTTTTTCAGAAAGTCCGCTTATAACGTTTCTCTACAAATAAATCTCCAGATCGTTTTTCATCTACAAGACTCACACAAACTTTTTTCTTGCATTCTTTTTCCAAGATAAATCAGTTTCATAATTGTTTAAAACTGCCCTCGATTTCTCTTTGTTTTGCCTCACGATCCTATGCGAGAAAAGCTTCTTCTGATTGTCCAATCTCCCTCCACAAGAACCAGTGGCGGTCATCCTTTCCTCACAGGCTATCAAAAGCGCCTGCAATTACCCTTTTAGACCAATAAAATAAAAAAAAATCGAAGAAGCACTCCGCTTCCTCTTATGATCATTAACCCGTTAATGCCTAGCGTCCCTTTTTAGGGACGGTCCACAAGAAGGGGTCTGAATTTCCCCAAAATGAACATTTCAACCAAATAATAGTATTCAATGAGTACCTTGGTATTGTTTCAATTCGTTATCAACAGATTGCAGCACATAACCATTGCAAAGTGTGCTCTGTAGCAGTTTTAATATGTTCTTTATCAAAAATGACATCGTTTACAATCTCAAGAAAAAAAGCTAAGTTTTCAAAGTTATTCCTAGCTTCCCAGTTTATGTTAATTGCTGATTCTGTTTCTTCTTATAAAAAGTCTTTTTAAACATTATATCGTTGGCAGAAAAAAAATTTAGTAAAGAAAGTATATACCCTCTGGGGTCTACCGTAACTTTTAAGGTAAAAAAAATATTTTTCACATAATATTTTTTTTTTATTATTTTTCCTGTCCATTGAACACTGTTTGTAACCAGTATACAAAATACCCCCAAAGCAGAATACTTAGTGATGTTCTGCAACGCAAAATTATTTTCCCAAAATTGTTCTGCAAGATAGATTTATACATTATATACACTGAAGTGACAAAAGTCATGGGATACCTCTTAATATCGTGTCGGCCCTCCTTTTGCCCGGCGAAGTGCAACAACTCGACGTGGCATGGACTCAACAAGTCGTTGGAAGTCTTCTGCAGGAATATTGAGCCATGCTGTCTCGATAGACGTCCATAATTGTGAAAGCGTTGATGGGGCAGGATTTTGGGCACGAACAGACCTCTCGATGGTGTCCCATAAATGCTCAATGGGATTCATGTCGGGCGATCTAGGTGGCCAAATCATTCGTTGGAATTGTCCAGAATTTTCTTCAAACCAATTGCGAACAGTTGTGGCCCGGTGACATGGCGCATTGTCATCCATAAAAATCCCATCGTTGTTTGGGTACATGAAGTCCATGAATGGCTGCAAGTGATCTCCAAGTAGCTGCACATAAGCATTTCCAGTCAATGTTCGGTCCAGTCGCACTAGAGGACCAAGTCCATGCCATGAAAAAACAGCCCACACCATTACGGAGCCACCACCAGCTTGAACAGTGCCTTGCTGACAGTTTGGGTCCATGGCTTCGTGGGGTCTGCGCCACACTCGAACCCTACCATCGGCTCTTACCAGCTGAAATCGTGACTCATCGGACCAGGCCACGGTTTTCCATTCATCTAGGGACCAACCGATATGCTCACGTGCCCACGAGATTCGCTGCAAGCGATGTCGTTCTGTCAAAAGGCACTCGAGTCGGTCTTCTGCTGGAATAGCCCAAGAAATCCAAATTTCTCCGCACAGTTCTAGCAGACACGTCCATTGTACGTCCCACATTGATTTCTACGGTGATTTGACGCAGTGTTGCTTGTCTGTTAGAATTTACGACTCTTTGCAGACGTCGCCGGTCTCGATCTTTAAGTGCAGGCGGTCGACCATTGCGCTGTCCATGGTGGGATGTTATGCCTGAAATTTCATACTCTCGGCACACTCTTGACACAGTGGATCTGGGAATGTTGAATTCTCTAACGATTTCCGAAATGGCATGACCCATGCGTCTAGCTCCAACTAACATTCCGCGTTCAAAGTCTGTTAATTCACGTCGTGCGGTCATCATCACGTTAAAACCTCTTCACATGAATAACTTGAACAGAAATGAAAGCTCTGTAAAAGCACTGCGCATTTATACCTGTTCTATGCGATGCTACTGCCATCTGAAAATTTGCATATTGCTATCCCATGACTTTTGTCACTTCAGGTATTTACCGTCAAAATGTTACCAAAAAGTGTTTTCTCATTTTTACATATAATGTACTGCAATTTAGAATTTAATGAAAATCAAACAAATTGAATATATATCTGTCTGTCTCTGTGTGTGTGTGTGTGTATATATATATATATATATATATATATATATATATATATATATATATATATATATATAATATATATATATATATATATATATATTCGTGGATTTCTGTTGAAAGTTTCAAGTCATTAAAAATCACCAGAAGAGAAAAAGTTGTGATACCTCCTTCTTCTGGCCACACCAGATTTACTCACAGACAGCTGCTTCGCAATGAACTAGTTCCCTTATACAACACATGTAATGTCAAACAGACAGTATTGCATATACAATGGAAATTGCCTCGCGATTGTCCAAATTTCAATCATATTCATTTCAGATTCTTTAGTCATTTTCATTCTTCTTTGAAAGACTTGTGAGGGAATTTGTTCCTTCTTCAGCAGATGGGTTTTCTGTTTTTTACTATTCAAAATTTAAAACTTCATTGATGAGTTGATTTCAGAAAAAATTTTCTTAATTCTACAGGCTCTTTCTTCAAACATTTTCATTTTGACACCTTTACTTTTAAACAATTGTTTGGCTCAGTATAGCCTATTAAGTCTTTTATGCCAAAAATCCAACCACATCAACTTAATTTTTTAATACCATGGTAAAGACAATACTTATTTTTAAAATTTGTTTCATTTTTCTATGAAGAGTTTGAATTAGAAAGATTTCATAAGTTTGCAAATACTTCTTGCTTTATTTATCATTAATTCATATTTTAAATGCTTTAGTTTGACAAATATATTTATAATTATGTTATTAATGCTTACTATATATATACTTCATCATTGGTTCAGGAATTCAGTTCAAAAAACTCAAGTTCAAAAAATTCAAGCTCGGCATTAGGACGTTAAATAATTTCCGGATCGCAGAACAAATGTGAAAAAACATTTTTCCGATTGGGGGGGGGGGGCTTGGACTACACCTATTTTCCTAATCTTAGCCTGAAATTAAATGTTTCAAATATAATTACTTCGTCCCCGCGATTCTCTCAAGCGGAAAAAATGTTTTAAAATAATTGACTATTGAATGAATGACTATTTTTAGTTCAAGCTCCGTCAGAAATTCTGCGGCCAAAATGTGAAATCCCAAAAAACTTGAAAGGAGACTCCCCCCTCCCTCCACCCCGCGTTTCTCTTACGCGAAAAAATTGTTTTAAACATCATTTGAATAAATAATTTTCACTGCGAGTTCCGTAAGTGCAATTCTGCGGCAATATGTGAAATGCCGCAGAACTTTAAACAAAGCTTTGCCCCCGCGATTCTCTCACCGGAAAAATTGTTTTTAATACAATCTGAATAACTAATTTGCGGTCAAAATGATAAGGCCCGCAGAACTACAGACGTAGCTTGTGTCCCCTCGATTCTTCCGTAGGAAAAATTATTTTAAATCTTAATTTGTTCTGTAAGATTCGTCACAGCAGTTCTGCGGTCAAAACGTAATGAGAACTTCAAGCGAACACCCCCCCTCCCGCCATTTATTGATGAGTAACGATTTATTGTTTTAAAGAAAATTTGAAAAGCTAATTTGTTCTGGAAGTTTCGTTGCTGACGTTCTGTGGCCAAAATGTGAAAGCGTAAACTTTAAACGAAGCCTGCTCCCCTCGATTCTCACAACAAGAAGAGTTAATAGTTTAAAACATCATTTGAATAACTGATAAATGCATTGCAAGTTTCGTCTCTGAAGTTCCGCTGCCGAAATGTGAAAGACCGCGAAACTTCAGGCGAGTACCCCCCTCCCTCCCGCGATTCTCTCACGAGGAAAAAATGTTTTGAACATTGTCAAATATCTAATTTGTACCGCAAGTTTCGTCACTGAAGTTCTGCGGATAAAATGTGTAGTTCCGCAGAATTTCAAACGAAGCCCGTTTTCCCGCGATTCTTTAACACGGAAGAATTAATTGTTTGAAACAAAATTTGAACAACTACAGTTTGTACTGCAAGTTTCAACACTGAATTTCTGCGGATAAAATGTGTAGGCCCCCCGCAGAACTTTAAACGAATCCCGCTCCCCGCGACTCTTAACGCGGAAGAATTAATTGTTTTAAACATAATTTGAAAAACTATTTGTACCACACGCTTCGTCACTGAAGTTCTGCGGCCAAAATGTGAAAGCCCGAAGAATTTCAAGCGAAGCTTACGTCCCCGCGATCCCCTCATGAGGAAACATGGTTTTAAACATAACTGAATATCTAATATATGCTACGAAGTGTCGTCACTGAAGTTCTGCGGATAAAATGTGAAGACCTGCAAAACTTCAATTGAAAACCTGCGCCCCTGCGATTCTCTTGCGAAAAAATTGTTTCAAACATAATTTGAAGAACTGATTTGTGTACCTACCGCAAGCTTCGTCACTTAAGATCCGCGGCCAAAATGTGAATGCTCGCAGAATTTCAGACTAAGTTCGCGTCCCCGCGATTCTCATGCGGAAAAAAATAATCGTTGGAAACATTATTTGAATAGCGAATGTGTACTGCAAGTTTCGTAGCTAAAGTTCTGCGGTCCAAATCAGAAGGACTGCTGAACTTCAAACGAAGCCTGCGCAAGTGTCATCATTGAAGTTCTGCGGAAAAATCAGGAAGGTCCTCAGAAGTTCAAGTCAAGTCGTCCGCACGTCTGTTGTGGTCTATATGGCAATTTTCACGGCACTGGCTACGGCACCGGTACCGGTATTATTGCCTGCTGCTCTGCGAGACATGGGCAACGAACGAAGCTGTTTTTTTTTTTGCTTACGAACGAAACTTTTTTTTTTTTTGCGCGCGCGCGCTTTTGAACTATAACGTTTTTTTTTTTTTTTTATTGGTTGCTCAATTTTGAACAGAATTGTTCTGCAGCCCCGATGTCTGTTCTGCGACGTACGTCGCCGATTTAGCAGTATTCTGCTTTCGGGCAAAATACCTTTGAAAAAAAAATGTCAGGCATTAATGGGTTAAAGATCATTTAAACCTGCATTTTCCCCACTTCGGCTAAATCAGTATGCACAACTTTTTTCTGCCCAGGGCTGCTCCTCATAGTAAAATCATTCTCGCTGGCCAGATTACATAAAATTTGAAATATATATATATATATATATATATATATATATATATATATATAATATATATATATATATATATATATATATATATATATATATATATATATATATACATATATATATATATCAGGGTGTCCATCCAATCGTGGACCAATAGCTAATTTCTAAACCGTTAGAGATAAGCATATAGTTTATTTAGGAAAAAATCTCCAAATTACGAAAGGAATTTTGGGTCTATTCAATGTTTTTCAAAAAATCAAATTTTGAAAGAGTTACGAAATTTAAATTTTTATACAGCCCCCAGTCCTATCAATCATATTCAGTAAAACATTCTTGACACTGTAACGTTTAAAACTAAAAAAAATCACTCTTCTACCACAAAAATTGACCGAGTTATGACGTTTTGAAAAATCAAGATTTTGCATTATTTCATGACGTCATCGAGGGAGCGATCTCTCGATATATATATATATATATATATAATATATATATATATATATATATATATATATATTTCTAAATAGAAGTATAAAATCTTGTGAAAAATCTGTTAAAAACTGAAGTAAAGATAAAATTCCCAAAAGACCCTGGGGCCTTCATCAGGGGCACCCCCCTAGGGTAGGGAAAAATGGAGTGAGATGTTTAGAAAAAGAAATATGCAGGCAAATCGCCTAAAAAGTTGCAACTTTTAGCCCCCGACATCTCACAAACAAGCAGTAGGTCACTGGAAGTCCAATTCATTTATGCATATACACGAGAGAATACAATTCAAAAGACACTATATATAATCAATAAAATTCAAATAGAACAGATGACATGAAATTACAATAAATACAAAAAAAAGAACTTTCAATCAACAATGTAAGAACTACCAACCTGAGGCCTTTTCAATGCGCTACTGATAAGACTGTTGGTCAAATTCGCGGGGTAGCAGTTTTCAGTTAAAGTTACAATTAATTGTCTTATTGCTGAGTCTAGATTTGAATTATTGTTGCAAATTTTTTTGTATCGGGAAATTTGGGAGATGATAATGTTCTTGAAAACCTTTTTACTTAGACAACTGTGAAAATGGATAAGTGAGTGCACCTTGAAGTTGAAATCTTTACGTTTGTCATATAGTGCTAGATTGACATCTTTATCTTCTAATTTAATATAAATGTCGAGAAAAGAAGCAGTGTTGTTACTATTTGTTTGTTTAAGCAAAAGCTCTTTTGGATAAATATCCTTGTAGAGATTATGGAAGTTACTGTTGTTAAAAATAATGATGTCATCAATGTACCTGAAGGCATCAATAGTAACAACACTGCTTCTTTTCTCGACATTTATATTAAATTAGAAGATAAAGATGTCAATCTAGCACTATATGACAAACGTAAAGATTTCAACTTCAAGGTGCACTCACTTATCCATTTTCACAGTTGTCTAAGTAAAAAGGTTTTCAAGAACATTATCATCTCCCAAATTTCCCGATACAAAAAAATTTGCAACAATAATTCAAATCTAGACGCAGCAATAAGACAATTAATTGTAACTTTAACTGAAAACTGCTACCCCGCGAATTTGACCAACAGTCTTATCAGTAGCGCATTGAAAAGGCCTCAGGTTGGTAGTTCTTACATTGTTGATTGAAAGTTCTTTTTTTGTATTTATTGTAATTTCATGTCATCTGTTCTATTTGAATTTTATTGATTATATATAGTGTCTTTTGAATTGTATTCTCTCGTGTATATGCATAAATGAATTGGACTTCCAGTGACCTACTGCTTGTTTGTGAGATGTCGGGGGCTAAAAGTTGCAACTTTTTAGGCGATTTGCCTGCAACTTGCTAGAAACATCTCACTCCATTTTTCCCTACCCTAGGGGGGTCCCCCTGATGAAGGCCCCAGGGTCTTTTGGGAATTTTATCTTTACTTCAGTTTTTAACAGATTTTTCACAAGATTTTATACTTCTATTTATAAATATGTCTGCTACCAGTTTCAAAGAGCTGCCATAGGCGCCTTTTGACCTGTGTGGTGAAGTTTATTTTTCTGTTCTATTTGATTCTTCAACTACTTTGTTTATGTTAATATATATATATATATATATATATATATTTTTAATTAGAAGTATAAGGCCTTGCGAAAAACCTGTTAAAAACGGAATTAAATATATATACTTCTAATATACTTCTAATTAAAAATATGTCCGCTACCAGTTTCAAAGAGCTGCATAGGCGCCTTTTGAACTGTGTGGTGAAGTTTATCTTTCTGTTCTATATGATTCTTCAACTACTTTGTTTATGTTAATATATATATATATATATATATATATATATATATATATATATATATATATATATATATATATATATATACATATATATATATACATATATAGATATATATACATATAGATATGTATATAGATATATGTATGTATATATATATCTATATATATAAAGATGACGGTGTTCGTTTGTCGTTTGTACGTTTGTAACCGCTGGCCAGAAGCCCCCACAGCACCTACAGACCTGAAACTTGGCTCAAAAATTCGAACGTACCCCGCCCTCGTGCACCTCGAACGCCAAATTTTTAATTTCGAATTAGTTATTTTTAAATTAATTAATTAGTCTCATTTTTGGTGTATCCGCCATAATTGAGGGGGGAAAACCTTCCCCCACCCCAAAACATTATATATCGTTGGAAAGGGTTTTTTTTCTGAAAAAGAAAAGTTTTAGCACGTTTCTGTCCGTTAATTAGGACAGGAAATATTAAATAATCAAATTTAGTCAATTTTCAAGGCTTAACTATGTACGCTCAACTATGGTACTAGGTCCATTTTCCTGATCAGCTGCTCTTTTGTCCTTGAAGTTACTTTGTGGTTAAAATTGTGCGTATAGATTTAAGCCTTGAAAATTTATTCAATTTGAATGTTTAATATCTCTTATTTATTTCTTAATTTTCTGTCTTTTTGATTTATTTGGCGAATTGATTTAAACTTTAACATGACTTTAAGTGGAGTTTAAAAGATGAAGCGCATTTGAACTAAAGGATATAATAATTTTAGTTCAGAGGGGTCGGAGGGAATTTAAATTTATTCAGTTGAATTCCTCAAAATTTGGTGTTACCAAAAATGTCAGAATGGAACTATTATTGTTAAAAAAATAGCGATGGCTATCAGCTACTCTTCGTATTTGGCGTGGTAAAGTTTGGCAACAATAGGGATATTTACCAAACCTCCCAGCCAGTGAAACACTTCTTTCTCCAAATTAAAGAAAAAGAAAACGCTTTGTGAAGGAACAGTAGTTGTTTGCAGTCTAAAAAGTATTTTCTTGCATGTTTAAAACATATATATAATGCCGCCAAACCTAAATTTTTAATAGTTCCATTCTGACATTTTCGGTAACACCGCTATGAAGTTACTCTTCGTATTTGGCGTCGTAAAGTTTGGCAACAATCTGGAAATTTACCAAACCTCCCAGCCAGGGAAATCTTGCTTATTTGAGGGTTACTGTTATAGATTGTATTCACTTCAAAGAGATGGTGCGAAAGACATTATATTTCTTGCCTTTTAATGTTCACATTAAAATCATGGAAGAATGGTTGAGGCTGAGCTACCTGACACAATCGGTTCCCTATGTTAATAAATTTAAATTTGGCGACCAATTTTACATTGAAATTACGGTTAAATCGGTGGATTATGTTAAACTTCAAGGGCAAAATTGCTGTGTTCGTTGAGAGTTTTCGAAAATCTTGCCACACAGTTATCTCAAAAGTTCCATTGAAACGTTTATTTGGCGAATTGATTTAAACTTTAATATGACTTTTAGTGGAATTAAAAAGGTTGGGGAGCACATTTGAATCAAATATAATAATTTTACTTTAGAGGGTTAGAGTGAATTAAACTTTATTTAGTTAACTTCCTTTACATTTTACACGGGCATCGCCGTGCGGGTACTGCTAGTATATATATATATATATATATTCTTTCCTAAATAACATGGGAAAACATGGAATAGAAAAGGAAATTATAAATCAATAATTGTCGCTATCATTACTTGATGCTTATTTTAATAAATGCATGCTTTTCAGGAACCAATTTCTGAACATTTTGCTCCGAATTTGTGACAATGTCACTTCTCGTGCCGTTTGATTTTTAACATTGAACGAAACAACGCACCAAACGGAGTAGTTTTACTGTCCAGATGTGACCCGCAGGCCGTAGATTGGGATCACTGAGCTAAATGAACTAATGATGAGAACACAGAACAAGAACTGAGGACCGATTCATTAAAATTTTATCATGCTATTAACACCTTGTAAAACAAGCTAAATGCAGAATTAACAACAGAATAACGTCGGCTAATATGTTTCTTCGGGTTGAAAAAACAATTAAGATCCAAATCCAGCCGAAAAACTACATGTGATTATACAAAACACTAGTACTGCCTGTACTGCTATATGCTAGCGAAACCTGGACATTGAATTTGGACAACATAAAAGCACTGGAAATTTTTGAAAGCAAGGTACTCAGAACTATATTTGGGCTAGTTAACAAGCGTGGATGTTGGCGTGCCAGATTCAATAAACTTTATAAGCTCTACAAAGAGTCTCAAGTTACTCAAGTCATCTGAAGTAACAGACTGAGATGTCTTCAACATATCTGGAGAAAACAACCCCATCAGAATGCACTTTCAAGAATCCTATGGGGTCGCGTGGCAGGGAAAGACAACCAATAAGGTGGCTACACTGTTTTTAAAACTACAGGTTACACAAAGCACCTTTAGGGTTAAACATTGTAGCAGTGGCAATTCTTAAAGGGTTCCATTTGACTCTCTGATGGGCACAAATAAGGCACTCATATAGTGCCACATGGTGGCAAATGGCACTTTAAGGGTCCCATAGCGAGCCATGTGGAACCCTTCAGGGGGTGCCGCTGATGCTTTAAAGGTGCCTTATGCAACCTATAGTTTTAAGTGTAGATGACACTGAAAAGAACATTAAAAATTAAAAACTGGCAAAGAGTTATGCTGCGTACCGTTTAATTTGTAGGAAGCACTCTGTCAAGACAGCTAAGACCTGTAATAGCTTTTTGCGCTGGTAAAAGAAGACAATTACCATGTTTTTATTAATTGGTTTGGTGTTTGTCTGTTCGGGTGGAATCTTGTAACTAAATTTTTGCGCATATCCTGTGATCAGGTTCTTCACAACCCTAGACCCGATGACAATGCAATATTCTCCAATCAAATTATTAAATTAACCATTAATTATTAGTTAATTCCAATTTTAATTAACATTTTTTACAAATGCTCTAATAAGAGGACGAAAAAATGCTTGCACAAGTTAGAACTAATATCTGCAGGAACCCTTTATTTTTCTGCATCGTATAAAATTTGTTCCAATGTTCCAAGGTAATTAAACGTAAATTATATATTTTTTAAATTTATGTCGTGCTGAAATGTAGGTGAGCCTTCAATGGAAATTGAAAATTCATTGTGGAAAAAACCTTTCCTTTAGAAGTCTTACATTTTTAAAGCAATACACATAATAATTATCGCACATACACATCGTAATACACATACTAATCGATTTCATGCAGTAGTTTTTGCTCTAGCGCGGCCACAAAAACTGGTCACACACATACAGACTCACACACAGACAGACACACACACAGACAGACATTTTCTAAAAATGGTCGAAATGGACTCAGCGCACCTCAAAACGTGCAAATCCGTCAAAATTCGACATTCGAAAATTTTCACGAAACCAATACTTTCTTCTATATATTAGATATAGAAGAAAGTAAAAATGTGTGAAGCTGGCTTTTAAAAACATAAAACATATTTTTTAAATCTTAATTTTGTTTAATCTTAAGTGTCACTTTTACTCAAGATGGTGTGTGACTAGCGTAACGTGACTAACGCAACCATCGAATAACAAGCAGTAGACACACTACAAACTATTTATTATGGCTAATCTCAGTGATAATTACAATACTTTATCAATTTTTTTTAACTTCTTATGTTGTACGATTTTTATTTATTTATTTTTTGATACTTTTTTCACTTCGGTATTTTTTTTTTCTTCTGCTGAGGTCGACATTTCTATGGAATAACCCAGTACAAGATCCAATTTGTGTTTACCTTCATCCAGTTTCCTAAAATGTTATATATAAAAATGTATGAAAAAAATATTACTAACAAGATGGCATAAGGCTGACTAAGCAAAAGTGCTACTTTCATAGGGTGGTCGCGATTTTAAAATTTCAATAATGCAGTCATTTTTCAGATTTTCTGCAGTTATCTTCAAGTTAAAGAAGAAATTTAGAAGACAGCTGCGAAATTCCTGCCGTTTTCTTGCAGAATTTTTTAAGAGCACATCATTCTACAGGCACATAATTTCTTATTAACATAATCACTTTCTTGCGAAAATGCCGAGTATTGGACCGAATAAGCGTCATTTGCAGGAGATATAGAACTGCTTCTAACTTTCATAAAACTGCAGATTCATACAAACTTTAAACATACCTACAGAAAAACTAATTTTACTGTACTACTAGAGCTTAAAATCGCGACAACCCAATGATTGGGTCACTTTTGTTTAGATAGCTGTATGCCAACGTGTTAGTAATATTTTAATCTAAATTTTTATATGTAACACATTAGGAAACTCGATAAGGGTATGAGTACATAAATAAGGAAGGCACATGATTTCTTAATCACAATCATTTTCTTGCAAAAATGTAGAGTTTTCAGCCGAAAAAGTGTCACATATTTGAGAGATTTAGATCAGCTTTTAATTTTCAAAAAACTGCAGATAATTGCAAAATTGAAAGACATCTGCAAAAAAAATTGCAGTTTTACTCAACTTTCTAGAACTTAAAATCACGACAGCCCTATGATTGAATCCCTTTTGCTTAGTCAGCCTTCTTCCATCTTGTTAGTGATACAGTGAACTCTCACTTATACACCGCCTCATTTATGCGCCTTTTTCACTTAAGGGTGATTCTCCAAAAACCTGGCATTTTCAACTCACAAACTCTATAAAAATAAAAATGCTTAAAAAAATCTAAAAAAAATCATACTTACTCTTTGTTAGGAGCTTATTAAGAGAAAAATAGAGGGAACTCACTTTAAGTATGCCAGATTACCAGTGCTTTAAATGTAATGCTAGAGTGGCATTTTTTTTGTTTTTGCGCCAGGAGAGGGACATTTTAGTAAAAAGAGGCTGATATTTCTACCCGGAATTATATAGAAGGTAAATAATGGTATTTTTCTCTTTTATCCTCTTAACTCAATTACACACTGCAGGCAGAATTATTCTTTTTATTTTATTTAGAACAGAAATGTTGGCCAGGAGAGGGACATCGAAAATGTTACATACCTCATTTTGAACTAAGGAATAATAATACGAACAGCAGACACATTCTATAGACAAAATACTCTATGAGTCCAAAGAAGTGATGAGAATAAACAGTGTTATAGTACTGCAGATTCAAAATTCCTTCTTTTTGCCTTTAATAATTGAACCAATTTGTAGGCCAGGAGAGGGACATGCAATCTGGGGACAAACTTCAAAATGATCTACCTGATTATATAATCATTTAAATAAGGTAAAACAACACTACTCATAACTATACATAATTCAACACTACAAGTGAAATTTGTGCAATGTTCACGTAAAATTTTAAAATAATTTATTTACATTTTAGAAACAGGGTGGGACACGCAAAAAAGGTGACTTTTTGGCTATTCAAAAAATTTTGTAGAAAAAAATAAATAAAAACTTGCTTTAATATGAATTGAATAACATCAGAATAAGTATTTCTAACAATTAAAAAAATAAAAAAACTTTCTAGGTCAAATAATTTTTGTGCTGTCCTACGGGGACATCATATTGTTCGGATTTTGGAGAATCACAATTAAACGACGATTTTTAGTGGTCCCGGCACATTCCATAGTAAAATATTAATTCGTTTGTGAGGCGCTCTAAAAATAAATATTTCACTTATGCGCCGAATTTTTCGTAAAATGTAAACCATTAATTTTATTTTCCTAAACAATGAGCATGTTTTTTCAATTTTAATCTTTCGCTTTTATTGCTCACGGAAGGCATTTTTTCCACGTGAAGTAGAGTTCGCAGAGGGACAATTGTCTATTATGGATCGTTTTAAAGGGACCAATTTGTGATTAGGTTTGCTACAATTCTTGTTTTTAACTTATAATTGTAGTTAGGTTACAGTAGTTTTCCAAACCGTAGTAATATGACTATTTTCTACAGAAACATTCTTATTGATACTCTCGTTAGAACTTATGTTTCGTTTTAGACCTTTATAAATAGGCTTGTTCATTTATGCGTCTCTCTCCCTTATGCGCCTTTTTCTGTTGGTCCCTTGGGCTGGAACATAAGTGAGAGTTCACTGTATTTATTTCTACAGTTTTATATAACCAGGGGTGATTGTGAGTTTATGAAAAAATGTCTGAAACTTTTAAAGAGAAAATGTATGTATGGAGGGGGGGGGGGATATTTAAAACCAAGGCCTTTTTTACTTAAGCACACCTAATTTTATAATTATATACATATAGTAATAAATTGCCTTTCATAAACAAACACATTTAAGTTCTAATTTATCTTCAATTTTTTAATTTTTTGATTTTCATAAAAAACAGACTTTCAATTAAGAATTTTAAATTCATGATTTTTTAATACAAATAACAATGTATTTCATTTATTTGTCTCCTAAGTAAGGGTTAATAAGCATCAAAATGAGAAAAATTCAACTCTCATAATGGATGCAATGCAAATCGATTGCATTTTTTAAAATGAAGGCATCAAAATAAAACAAGATGCAAATAAAGTAATTTATTTAAGTAAAAAATAGAATGGCATCTGAACATTTCAATTTGATGAATATTGTTAATAATTAAAGTTTACAAATATCTTTGTGCTGCAGATGTACAGAAAATAACGTTACAAATGCACAAATGAGCAGGGATACTGCAGACACAGTGTATGCAGTATCCCTGCTCATTTGAGCATTTGTAACGTTGCTATTTTTTGTACATTGTTAATAATTATCGGAAAAATCATCAAAACTTCGAAACAGCAAAAAAATTCCGGATGTAGGAAGATAAAAGCATAATTAAAAATACTTTATTTCCGGTATTTTCGAACATGAAAATACCACAATCAATCGTGAAAATACCGGAAATCCGGTAAAATACCGGAAAACAATCACCCCTGTAAAACAACACACTTACATGAAATTGAAAATTTAGAAGAGAAAAGTCTGATTCCACTAATTTCACCATTCCAACAAATGCCAATTTTGATTCATTCGAACAACTCGAATTCCTACTGAACTTGAAGCCCAATATGATTTTCTGTTGCATCATCTGAAAGCTAGAGAAATGGGCCAGTTTTTAGTAGATTTGACCGGGTGTAGCTCATACGGTTATTTTGAAAATGTCGATGGAAAACTTTGGGGTAATTTTTAATCTGAATGTTTCCAATGTTTCAAAGATTGTAGCTTGCTGTTAAGTAGGACTATCTTAATGGGAAAAAAGTCATTCTGTAGGATTTAGGCTGTTCTTTCCAAATTTGTTATTTTTTCAAAAATAATTATCGGAAAAATCATCAAAACTTCGAAACAGCAAAAAAATTACGGACGTGGGAAGATAAAAGCATAATTAAAAATATTTTATTTCCGGTATTTTCGAACATTAAAATACCAGAATCAATTATGAAAATGCCGGAAGTCTGGTAAAATACCGGAAAACAATCACCCCTGCATATAACTTACGAGAAAACGCGAAGAGGGTAGGTCAACCTAGGATCTTAGACAGCAAGAAGTAAAGCTTTTAAAACGTGTATGAACCCTGATTAATGTTAAACGTGAAAATTTTTTTTGCAAATTTTTATATCAAATAATTAACAGAGCATAATTTAATTAATTGGATTTATTTTTTAAATATTCCTTTGTAATAAAGTATAACCATATCTACAACATATTATATTTTTAACAAAAATATCAACAACATTTATAACAAATCCAAGCTAATGATAAATTTATAACAAATAATTTCAACAAATTAAATAAATTACATCTATTAAAGCTATATAAGTATAATTTTTGCACATATTTACACAATGTATCACAAATATCTAAAATATGCACATTGATCAAAAATACAGGATAGAAAATGTTGGATAGAATCTGCCAGCAATATAAAAAGTGCTTTATGAACTTATAAATGGAAGATGAAAATAAATATTATGAAGTCTAAAATGATCATGTCGTATACATATATATTACAGAATACCTATACATACAAAAAATATCTAAACTACAATAAATTAGTAACAAAATTTTTTAAAAATTTTCAGATAGCAATATTTTCAAAAATATTTTGATTTTTTACAACTTGCATGGCTACAATAATAATACAGTAACCCATTGTTATATCGCGCTTTTCGAGGGACAAAGAGAAAGAGCGATATATCCGAACGCGGGATATAACCGAGGTTATAAAAAATAGTTCTTCTCTTTTCTACGGCCCTGGTGGGAAGCAGTTTCCAACTGAAGATGAAATATTTTACTGATATGCACATTTGTGTGACAGGAATTGCCGCTGTTTTTCCAGGGAATTCAGAAGAATAGAAGAATCTTCGCTATGTTCATTGACAAAATAAAGAAAGAGAGTTTTTCTGACTTTTACCATACGTTTTCATAAATGGTTTCAAACTTAAAGCAAGTTTTCTTTAATAAGCTTTGATATTTCGGGAGACACAAGAAAAGAGCGATATATCCGAATGAGCTATATAACGAGGCGCGATATAACGAGGGTCTACTGTAACTACTAATATATATATATATATATATATATATATATGAAGCTCTGATCTCTCTATCATACGTAAAGTATCAAGAATAACACATTTTCTTTAGACAGCAAAGTATGCATGTATAAGCAGTAACAATTTTAAGTATGAATTTAAAAGTTATCTAAAAATAACTTACTATTTAAGTAGGAAAGCTAGAATCTCTCACAAGCTTAAATTGTCGGAAAGAGGCAAAAATTTTAAAAATTTAGACTTGGTGGGGGAAAAAGTTTTTTTCAAGAAAAATTATTTTTTTACAAATTAAAATGCAATTTAATTGTTGTATTTTATTTGAAAAGATAAGACTATTATAAAAATATGTATACAGTCTATATTATTTTTCTAGACAAAAATATATACACATTACAGTTTTTATTATTTTTCTGGACAGAAATATACGCACCAAACTTATAAACCAATCAAAAGATTAGCTAGTAGCTTTTTTTTACTCAAAGCACCAAAAATTATCCAAATAATTCTAATTATCATTCTGCTGCTAATACCAAAAAAAGAAAAGAAAAAAAAAAAAGATTAAAAAAAAATAGTTCAATAAATTTGATTTGATTTTTTTTTTTTTTTTGGAAAAATTGAAAGATTATGAATAGAAAATTGTTTTTTTTTTTTTTTTTTTTTTTGAAGTTACATGCAGTTTTTCTTTGGATTGGGTATAACAGACACACACATCTAGTGAGAAAAGGAGCAAATAATACTTTGATCCAGTTGGAAATAAAATTATTTCGCAGCTTACACTATCAAAATTATTTATCATGTTGCATGCTGAACATCAAAACTTTTTAAACAAAAAATATGCATTGGAATGTAAATATTATAAATTTCTAAATACATTATTTTTGTGTGAAAAATATGAAAATTTTTAATTTTTCCCAAGTGGAAATGAACCCTTTTGAAAAAAAGGTTTTCCCCTAAAATTTCCAGGGGGTCTTTCCATTATTCCCATTATTAATTTAAAAAAAAATAAATCTGATACAATAATAGTATGAGATATGTATAAAAATATCATATGTACTAGGAAAAAAAACTTCCTGAAAATGTCAACTATGTTTAAAAGTTTTCTCTAATAATTCTCAATTTTGAATAAGTTTTAAAAGTTAAAATACAATTAAGAAGCTACATATCACATATTTAATGTACACAGAGAACCATTAAATTTGTCTCCCTCTCTTTCTGTTTTTATTTTTTACTAGAGTTGCCCGCCACGGACTTGTCCGTGGTAAAATTTTTACTGCTGTCGCTGTATCCATAATGCACGAATTGAACAAAGCACAGGAAGTACAGTGCGAAACTGAAGCGTAGTTTCACCACAGTTTATCAGAAAAGAAATATCTGCCTTGTCCTCGCAAAATTGCAATGTTTAAGCACTGAAACTGCGAATATGAAACCGTTCTCGCTTTTATTTTTTTTCTATTTTCAAATTCTCAATAAACTACTGAAAAGAAATGTGTAAAATAATGTAAAATGTCACTCAATAAGTTTCCAGCCAGACACACAGATGGCACTACTGTTGACAATATCCACCTGATTTCCAGAGTGAAGCTCTCACACTGAAAAAAAGGTTCCTTACTGTACCTCAATATTAGTTTGCAGTGGTGCACAGGTTTGTTTCCTGGGAGGTGCTAGAAGTTTCATGAGAAACTCCGATACATGAAGTGAAAGAAAACCAATTAAGTTCCGAAAAGACTCCCCCCCCCCCCCCGCTAAATAAAAGCAACAGCAAAAGTTAAAGATCCAAAAATGCAATTTAAGGGATTTTCGATTACATTAGATAATTAATAGAGGTGGGCGGTTCCGGAGAACTGACTCGAATATTTTTCTAAATTGAAGTCCTAAAACCAAAATTTACCTGGTGTTAAGCGAAGATGATGGTGGGGGGGGGGGGGGGGACAATCCTTTTCTGTAGAAAACTCTGTAAATGAAAATTTCAAATTTCCGAAATTCTGAACTGTCTCAAGAAGTTTTTTTGCACTTAACAATGAAAAAAGCAACTGTAAGCTATTTTTGGAGATATTAAGAGGGCAGAAGAGTTCAGTATTGTCCTTTGAAAAATATTCAAAATTGAAGTCCTTAATAACTCACAATTTCAACCATTTTTGATGACGCTAGAGATCTTTACGTTATCAATGTTAGAGAGTAATTTTAGGCTCTCTTTGTTCTTGTCAAGTGAGTAGTCTTTAGGTTCCGGGAGGGGGGGGGGGGCTTGAGCCCCTTATCTCCCCAAGTAGATATACGACTGTATGTTTTTTCTTTTTTTTTTAATTTGTTGCTTTAACCATTTTTTACTTTTTAGCATTAAAGTACTTTCATTTCTTTCTTAAATAGTTTTCCTTGCATTCTACTATTGAGCAAGTGGTGGTGTGTGTGGGGGGGGGGGGATGCAAAAAAAAAAAAAATAAAGTGATATGAGCATAGATTAAATCTATAAGTTATATTATGTACCTATATTATTCTTTTATAAATAAATACAAAATATTAAAAATTCTAAAAAATATCTTTAAATTGGAATGGGAAAATATGCGGCTAGCGCAGATGAGGTAGATTGAGCTACTTTTGAAGCAATAAAAAAATATTTACAACAAAATTAGCTTAATAGTGCCAAAATATCTATCACTTCCAACGTACTTCTACACAATACGATAACGTTCCAATAAATTATTAATTATAAATTAAGATTTTAAATAAGTATTAATAGTCCAAGAGCTATCAACGTCAAAAAAAACCTAGCAATTTTAAGACATCTCTGACTCTTTAATATATCTTTCCCTAAGCTATTCTAAGCAGCAAGCCAGGTGCCTGGCAGCTGAGAGTTCTTCACTGAGCATCACACTAGTACCGGAAAAAATAGTGATTTAAGCCATTTTTGGGCAAATCCACATCAAATCAATCATGGAAAAAAGTTTCTCACCTCACCATTTCATATTTTAACAAAATTTGATATGAAAGCCGCATATGACAAGATGAGCAATACTGCCAATTTTCTACTTAAAAAATTACAAAACACAGAGCTGCCAAAAAACTTAAAAAGTGCTAAAAAAAAAAAAAAAGTTTTTGCCTACAAATGACTGTAACTTCTTTTCTAATTATAGTAGAATAAAAATTCAAAAACCGTTGCAAAGGGAAAAAAAAGAGCTTTCTATTGATACATTACACGACAGCTGCCACACACCCTGCATGCTGCTTAGAAGAGCGTAGGGAAAGATATATTAAAGAGCCAGACTTCTTAAAATAATCACTCGAAAACCTTGCCAGCTCTTAGACTATAACATTAAAACAAGAAAAAACAAATGGAAGTCCATGTTCCAATCTTTTTCTAACTATGTACAAAAACACAATGAAGTTTGGAAGAATGATGAAAGTCATTTCTAGCAGCGTACATGTGCCATACAGTGTACTCCCTATATGGTATATGTACGCTGCATGTACTCTTCGTCGGAAACCACTTGGTGGGTCAACTGTTCTTGCTGCAGCCGGGTGAGAAGAGCTTCTCTCTGCGAATGCTCCACTTCGTCGGCTTCTCTGAGCCATTTCTGCAAGAAGACTGTAATTATCAACAAGCATTTTTATACTTTGAGTAAAATGAGACAACGTGTAGGGTAGACTGACAAGCCAATTCCCACCTTGTATCTTTTTTGAAAAAAAAAAAAATTTAAAACATGACATGTATGTGAATTGTCAGAAATAACTTCTTTTCACCCATTAAGATATTAATTTATTGGAAAGGGTACAAAGGAGGGCTACAAGGTTAGTGAATGGATTTTCTAATTTAGACTATGATTCCAGACTTAGAATGCTTAACATGTATAGTCTTGAGTAAAGGAGAATCAGGGGGAACATGATTCAGTTGTTTAAAACTATCAAAATGAATGATGTTACAGGGTTAAATTTTTGCACGGAAAGCAGGACAAAGGGTCATTGTTTTAAGCTGTTTAAATCTCAGGCTAACCTGCAAATTCGGAAAAATTACTATTTTAGCAGAGTAGTGGGAATTTGGAATAGTTTACCGGAAGAGGCGGTAAGGAGCAAGGGAGTAGATAGTTTTAAGCGGGCCATTGATCTTCATTGGGGTCTATAATTTGACTAGGACCAGCCCTGTTGGGCCCAGAGCCTGTTGCTGGTCATCGCATTTGTATTTGTATTTACAAAAAGAAAATGACTAGAAAATACTGTGCTTGTTCACTTGACTCATTCACTGGCTTTAAACACTTTTTTTTGTTTTAAGTCCCCTTAAAACCTGATGCAGATCCACAAAAGCTCTCCCAATTTTTCTTAAATACTTACACATAGTATCGGTCCCGCTAATCGGGTAATAGATAAATGAATACCCCGCTTATAGGAATAAAACATCCCAGAGCCGAATATTTCCCCAGCCGTAGACGCAATGTTAATGATCCCCGCTTAAACTAATACCCCACTTAATCGAATAACATTTCTTGGAACCGACAGTATCCGTTTAAGCGGTGCCGACAGTACCACCTAAAGTATTTTTACAGTCATTTGGCAAAAACTACTATTTTTAACGATGCTATGATTTTTTGAAACCGAAAATTCACTTAAGTGTTCGTTCACTGGTCGGGCTAGCCTATAAAAGTACAGATAAAAACATTTAAAAAAAGAGTTTAAAACTCTGCAAACTTTCTCCTAATCGAAACTTTTTAAATTGTCTTGAATTTAGTTCTAAGAATGAATAATAATAACATTACTCACCACCACTTCGTCTGCATACATTTTTAGCGAAAAGGAGAATTTTGTTCGAGTCCTCGTTCCACGATACACGACTTGATCTGAAACCTCATCCTTGGCGAAAGCCATCAACTGAGACTTGGTCAAAAACACATCACTTCTGCAAAAATCAATCTCCTGCTCACTCAAACCAATATCAACCCGGACAAGTGTATCCTCTGAAATGAAAAATCGGAAGTAGTACGTAACAAGCCAGCCTTTATACAGTCGAGT
This sequence comes from Uloborus plumipes, assembly GCA_038373865.1. Lineage (NCBI taxonomy): Eukaryota > Metazoa > Arthropoda > Arachnida > Araneae > Uloboridae > Uloborus > Uloborus plumipes. The sequence continues at coordinate 44,034 of JAXGGA010004207.1, read as the reverse complement.
CTCGATTACTCTAAGTCCCAAAGGAGCGAAAAAGCTTCGAGTAATTGGTAGTTTGTCAAGTGTAGATCCAGAAATGTCTTAAGGGCGGGGCAACTGCATTTTTTTACTTACTTTTTAGTACATGTCTTCGCTCACAAATGTCGCCCACAAATTGCTTCTGTCTTCACTTTTGAAATGATTGCAGAGGAAAGCACCAAATCGCTCTTTTCCTAACATCAAAAATAGCCCAAAAATGTATTTTCGAACTTCAATGTTGAAAATTTACTGAGGGAGAGCCCCTCAAGGGAGAGGTATTGCCCCCCATCGCGACTCCATTGTAGTTTGTGTTATAGGAAATTCCCACAGCCTTCTCAAGAATATGTAGACTCCATGAACACTTCGAGATAAAGGAATATTCAAGTGGTAAGGATTTGAGCTATCGAGACACGACTATATGTGTTTTCCAGCCCTCAAACTGGAATATTGTTACGTTGACATCTATTTAATAGCGTTTACTGGGCGGCCATCCTTCTCGAGTGTAATGGCACATGCCTTTGAATGCTACGTTACATGTCCCACGAAGCAACTAAACCCTTAAAAACCAGGGTTTAAAAAATCTGGTATGGACCCCACACTACTTCCTTTTACGTGTAAATTTCTTAGTAGTTGCCTTAAGAGTTAAAAGAAGTGCTTGGAGTGAGCAAGGTAACAATTCAAATATTTACTCCCCTAATCTACCACGAAACAATGCAAAAAATATTTTACAATGGTTATTTTTCTAAATATTGCTGATTTTAATATCATTTAGTGAATTTTTCGCGAAATATCGCCAATAGCGCCAAATTGAACCCAAATTCAAAACATATTTTTTTCGCCAAATTTGTTGCCAACTTGGCGATATGTCGCCAAGTTGGCGTCAAACACTTGGCGACCAAAAGCTTGGCGACATGTTGCCAAGTGGTAGCGCCAATTCATATCACTTGAGTCTGTATTGAAATTAACATTGATTTACCCCAAAAAAGGGGTAAAAGTTCCCCCTTTAGGAACATTCGAATGCAATCACAAGAGGAGGTGCACAACTAGACCCCCCTCAGAGCCTACATACCATGCTAGAAGTTTCTACGGCATATAGTTTTTGAGTTATGCGAGCCACATACGCACATACATCCGCACATACAGACGTCACGAGAAAACTCGTCGTAATTTACTCGGGGGTGGTCGAAATTGATTTTTCGGCTGTTTGTATGTTGTTAGGTACATATGCACGTGCTGACAGGTCGAAAAAACTACGCGACATTCACTCAGGGGTGAGCAAAGTCAAAATTTAGACCGAAATTTGAGTGAAATTTTTTTCGTGATCACAATACTTCCTTTACTACGTAAAAGGAAGTAAAAAGCCTAGCCCACCTGGGATTTTGGTCAAATACCCAGATTGCTTTGGGCCCTTCAACAACTGTACTTTTCATGGGGCTATGCATAATTTTAAGAGACCCAGTGGCAAGGGGTTAGCACCTCCTGCTACTATGCTGCAGACCCAGGTTGGGCACTGTTGACTCACGTCTTTCATCCCTTTAGTAGATTAATAAACTGAGTATCAAGTGTGCTTGGGAGCTAAACCCTGGGGATTCCACTTTCAGCTGACCACTTAAGCGGAACATCTACCTTGCAACCAAGAGCCTTTAGTCAAGAAAACTGAGATGGGCACAGTAAGAAGTAGTCTCCATGTTATGTTGTGCCACTCAGTTTAGTTTTGCATATAATTTTAAACCATCCATTTACTTTTATTCAAATATATTATAAAAACTAAAGATGAAAATGTAAGAATTTGAAAATAGTGTAATGTTTGACTGTTTTTCACATTAATCAAAATTCTTTTTTCCATAACATGACCATTTAGAAAGAAACATTTTCTTATACTTGTAGCGCTCCGCTCTCGACCAATTAGCGAGAGGCGAGGAGTGACGTTATCCGACGCCTCCGCTGCGGGACTGTTCTTCAGTGCGGAACTGTGTTCATGCAATACACTACTCGCTAACGAAACCGCCATGCACCGAGTCGCAGCTATGTGTGTGGAACGTGTGTAATAAAGTATTTTTAATAGATGTGTTTTATAATTGTCTTCTTCTAATACCGAGTCAAATGAAGAGAATGACCGCATCTCTGGCCATGCAACATCTACATACTCAAAAGCAAATAGTGATTTTGAAACACATTTGGTAATATACTTGATTGCAGTTTGTTTTCACAACCTATAACTAAGTTTTAAGATTTAAAGGGGGACAGCAAAAACCATAAATATGAATAATACCATAATAAGGTACTTACTGTCCATATCTCCAGATATCCTTTTGTATTGTATTCGAAAGAGAAATGCTTCCAAAACAAATGCAACCACAATGTTGATAACAACCTAGAAATGAAACAAAATGGATCAGAGCTGCAAACATTGAAAGTCATTGACACTGCTGTCAAGTAAATAAACAACTTCATGAATCTTTTATAAGGCAAAAAGAATTATAGGAATACAAAAATAATTTTGAAGGCGATAAATATCCCAGACGTAAAATGTACAAGAAGGAAGAATTCAAATTCTTATAATTTTGAGCGAAAACGAGTTGGTGCAATGGTGGAAGAGGCGAAATGCACAGTAATTTATTGATTTTTTCCAGGGTTTAATTTTGAGCAGTCGGATCTTGCATAATAATTTTTCAAAACAATGCTTTTTCTATATTTGAAGTTAAAAATCAACGTAAATAAAGCACAAATAAGGTAGAAGTACAGCAAATAGCAAATAAAGCACAAATAAGGTAGAAGTACAGCAAATAGCTATTTCAAGGCTACGATGGAGCCTCTTCCTCAGTGCAAGAAGCTCAGCAAACATGGAAACTATAAGAGAACAGCATTGTTCTCTTACAGCTCAGTTCTTTTACAGCATTAGTTCTCTCACAGCTTTCATGTTGTTTGCTGAGCTTCTTGCACTGAGGAAGGGGCTCCATTGTAGCCTTAAAATAGCTATTTGCTGTACTTTCTACCTTATTTGTGCTTTATTTACGTTGATTTTTAACTTCAAATATAGTTCAGCACAAAGCTTATTTGATCATTTTTCATTTGACCTTTTTGAACTGGACGGTACACATGTTGTACCATAAGTCTTTTTTCTTTAGAGGACGGGGTTGAGATTTTCACTCGAACCCTTTGGAGCCGGGGATTTTTTCAAGGGTTCATACGTCTGGTACGACAGTTTATATCTTCTCTTTTCAATGGAAAAGAAATCTGTGGGTCAACTTGGGTCGAAAGAAAAATTCCTATATGAACAGCCCGGATCCAAAAGGTTAATGCTTTTCCTGCTGACCGTTGTAGTTATGAAGTAAAGTAACTTGCGTTGTAGTTGCGAAATATATAAGTTATTTTCCCAACTGTTTCCTGAAGATGTATATTTAAATGCTGGCCACCTTGTCTAGTATAGTCAGAGAAGTCTGACCACTACGCTGCGGTTCCGGGTTTGAATCCTGGCCCGGGCATGGACGAGTTTTCACGATCCTGTCCTTGCTCTTTCTTTGTGTGAATGTGTTATTGTGCTATGAACAGTGTTTCTTTCAGACATTTTGCTCCGAGGGGGGGGGGTGACAGTTTGAGAATCTGGAGGGGCGAAGGGGTTGAAGCGGATCCAAGGGGGGCTCATGGGCGACCCAAAGCTACCAAAAACTGTCTAAAACTGAATTTTGGGGACATTTTTTTTGATAAATTTACCCTCCCACCAACAAAAGGGCAACTGTATGTGATCTTTGATGACGTCAAGGGAAAAGGGATGAAGTTCACTAATTCTCCCACCTGGTATTTTTCCAAAATTAATGTGTTCAATAATTTTATATTTATTTTTTAATATTTACTTGTTTATTTATTTCATTATTTTGACGTTTTTTATTTTTTTTTGTGTGTCAGTGAAAACTGAGGTTTCCTCCGGGTGGCACTGCCCTCCCGGAGAGATACCTGAAAGAAACACCGGCTATGAATGGCTGCCTATCCTTCAAACGGGTCCCTATGGCTTTTGTGTATTATGGCCTTTGTGTTTTTTAAATCAATCTTCAACATCTTTACAGGTCTATAAGTTTAATATGGCGGGTTTTACTAAAAGGCAATATTAAATAGCAGCTATTTAAAAATAAAGTATGTAAGTAAATCACAACTGAAAATATATTACCATAGTAACAACATAAAAAGACATGAAATAAATCCTACTCCATTCTGTTGCTACGCATGCATAACCATTCATAATAATGAACCAATTATTCACTACCATCAATTCAAATAATGTAACTGAAAGAAAAGAAAAAGCTCAATAAACTCAAAAAGCAAAGCAAATTAAAGCAAATACAAAAGTATACATATTGTAGTCAAAACTTATACTTGAGCTGTGATAAATGATCAAAGACAATCAGCATAATATTTTTACACTCCTAAAAATATAAATAAAACTTCAAAACTAGATTGCATTTAAAGTCAAGTGCTGCTCTTTAATTTTAGACATATTAATCATGTATTCAAATCAGTTTGATGGAAACTTAAACAATTTGACATTTTTTTAAGGTTCAAATCTTATAAAAACTTAACTACAGCCTTTGTTTTCTTTTATGGCTGCTCAAATTTATGTATTAGATTAGTTCAAAATGTATATAGTAATAAACATATTTAATGAGAGCAAGTTAGCTACTCTATAAGTGTTTTTAATCATTTCATAATTACAAAGGAAAATTGTTGAGTTAATAAACCTAACACAGAAAGATATTTGATTTTTTTTACAACTGTAATTACTAACAGATGTAAGAAATTTAAAACAAAGGGAAAAAATGTGTTTTACAACATTAATATATTTATACAGCCCTGCAGCATTTTATATCTAAAAGAGCAGATTGCCAAAGAACAAATAAATGAATAAACAGAACTGCAATAACATTACAAAATAAAAGACATTTTGAGCCCAAAAAGTTTTAAAACTAATTAAATAAACAAAGCAACATTTTTTTCTCTGCCTCATATCAGGGACTAATTTATAGCATGGTACTTAGGGCCCCCACCGAAAGGGGGCACCAAATTTCTGTCATTTGATTTTTTTTTTCTTTTTAAAGGGACCCATGTTAGGGGCCTCCAACTAAAGGGTTCTGAAGGGTTTATTAAATAGCTGACAAAAAAATGACCCTATTTTATGAAAAAAAATCCACAATTTAGCCTTTATATAAATGCAATGAGTATTTAAACAAAAAAAAGTTTTTTTTTTTTTGGTGGGGGGAGGGGGGAGGGGTACCATATTTGTCAGTGCCCCGAGGCACCAAGGTGTGTAAATTGGCCCCTGCTCATAATAATTACATTTGAGTCACAATTGGCAATTGATTAATAATCACAATTGGCAAAATGTATAGCAAATACTGAAAAATTTTTAACTTTGCGAAAATATAAAAGAAACACATGCATAAATGAGAAAAATATCCTTTAATAAAGTAATAATTGGTAGTCTATGTTTGCCTGACACTTACTTTGACTAGTAATAAAATCATTGAAGTTGTTGAGATAATAGTATCCGTCCAAGGAACTGTCATTATCGAATCGGTAAAACTGTTCCACAGTCGTGTTCCTATGGTTAGAAAACAAACATTTACATTTAAGAAAAAAAATGGACATGACTGAGGACAAGTCAAGGGAAACAAATGTTTCAATTATTACGTCAGATTCTTGGTTTTGTGGTATTAACTTAATGAAGAAAATAGATTACTTTGATATGATCTAGTTAAATTCTGATGATTCCCAGAAACACTACTTAACCCTTGGGGTCATATATGACCCCAAAGCAATTTCTGTTTAATATATCTTGTTAATCAGCCATTTGTCTTTAATGGCATTTTGTGACTTTTTTTCGTTTAGTTTTTCATGCAAAATAATGCAAATACAGTACAGAACCTTTTATCCGGGAACCAAAATACCGGGAAACCAGAAAACCGGCAACATTTTGTCGATTTTTCCACCAGTTTAAAATACGCATTTTCGGCAATTTCTAAAAAATGAAGAGCTTTTTTTTTGTTTTTCTTTTGAAATACCTAAATGAATATGAACGGTTTCTTCATAAATACCATATAAGTGGCAGATAGCTCAAAAATTTTTAATACTGTAATATCTACAAGCACTTCTGGATCGTTTTCTCTTCAGATTTTAAGATGCATTACTATTTGTTATAGTAACTTGGGTTTTATAAACAATTGGCAAATATCGCTTCGTAGCTATCCAGAAAACCGGGAAATTCAGTTATCCGGGATAGCTGTGGTCCCAAACATCCCGGATAATTGGTTCTCTACTGTATTTTCTTTTTTTCCTCCTGTATTTGCCACTTTTGCAGAAAAGACCCTTTGTGTCACTGCCCCAGAATGCCCAAAAAAAGAGGACGTTGCACCTTTTGACCAAGAGAACTGGATGAAAAATGCCATAAGTGATTGAAATTCACTTGAAAAAAGCATTTGATTCAGGTCTGTAACAGCTGCAAATAAATCTACAGTTATTGTAAGCTTTGCTCTAAAACTATTATTTTTAATGCAGAAACTAAATTTTAGTTTGATTGCGTCTTTCTATTTTATTTTATTTTTTCATTAAGAAGTGTGTGAACTCAAAAAATGCATATAACATTCAATAATCATAAAAAGTTAATTAAAGGAAACATAGGGTTCATTTACGACCCCGAGGGTCTTGAGTGTAACCGAAATGGGAAGGACCAATGGGGTTAAATGATAATATTTATTCAGTACCAGACGAATCTCAAAAGATATGTCCATTATAAAGTCAAAAAGCATTATATATTCAAAATTTAATTGCATTTTATTTAGAGTCCATGAATATCATTCAGGCGTAAAAGTTTTCAGTGTTTTGCCGAATTTTAGTCTTTTTGAAGAAATTCGAAACTGAGTAAGATGGAAAACGATAAGAGTTAATTTTAATAAATAATCAGTGACTTAAAAAAAACAATCTGAGAAATTGAGAAATTTTTCATATAACTAGCATTGTATAATAAAATTTAAAAGAAATTGCTACTTGTTACCTGATGGTGAAGAACAAATTATTCTTAAATACAGTGAAATTTCTTATGATTTTAATTCCTAAAAAAGTCATAATTCTTCAGAGAGTTTGACAATATTTTCAGTTTTTGAACACCTTTTATAGCAAATTAGTTTTTATATGTTAAGTATAAAGTGCTGTATTCAAACCTTTTACTCGTTTAAAAACTAACTTGGACGCATCCCCTTTCTATTTGGAAAAAATCTGTAATGAGAATTTTTGCAACTTTCACACATGGAACGATTAACCAATGAAAATTAATGACCATGTGCATAGTGTTTTTCCGTCCTCCGCCCCCCCCCCCCCCGAATTAAGAGTTTTCCCTCAAAGCCCGTGAGACATTAAATGAAAAATGATCAAATAAACTTTGTGCTAACATATAATTGAAGTTAAAAATCAATGTTAATAAAGCAAATTTGGTAGAATGTACAATAAATAGCTATTTTAAAGCTACAATGTGTGCCTTGATCTATGCAAAAAGCTCAAAACACAACATGAAAGCTGTGAGAGAACTGAGCGTGAACACTTGTGGACGCTAGTGTATACACCAAATGGGTCAGTCAGCAGGAACTCACGATAAGAGACAACAACCGACCAATCAGCGAACAACAAATCAGCATAGGAGAATGAAGCAATGGGGAAGACAACCAATAAAAAGTGCAGAAACCTATGAGACATTAGTTCAATACTGGGTTTACAAAGATATAATTATAAGCAATGGTTTATATTGGGTATTAACTATTCTAAGCGAAGAAGTATCTGAAGCTATTTGATTGACTTACTTGCAACAGTTTACAAGATCATATCCAGACAGTACTTCCATACCAATAATACCAAAGAAGTAATACAATATTGCCAACACCAAAGCAACGCTTAGAAATCTTGGTAGAATGATGAAAAGGGTGCCCAAAACATCTCGGTATCGTTTCTTCAGTTTGAACAATCTGGAAGAATAAATAGATTAATGAATAAAAAAAATTAAATCGTTTGGTTATAAAAAGGAGGAAAATTAGTTTTCAATACCAAAAAAAAAAAGAACAAATTATAGTTTAAAACTAAAAAATATGCTTTTAGAGTTAATCAAACTACAATTTGTAATATACTATATATAACAGTGCATAGTAGTAATAAGAAGTAAATTTGTTTTCGTATTTGAACCATTTCATCTGATGCTTCACTGTTACAATAATATTAAATATATTACTATTGTATTTGCAAAGAAGGTGAATTTTATCGTTCATTCAGAGTTACATACAAACAACTGAAACACTTATAATACTCGTACATGTAGCAATATAGTTTAGCGTTTAGTATTAATAATAATATTAAATATATTACTTTTATATTTGTAAAGAACATGAATGTTATCTTTTATCCAGAATTACATACCTACATACAAACTAACAAACAAACCCACATGCGAAACTAATAAAAGCGTGTAAAGCAGTAAGTAACCGCCTCTAAGCCAGGGCTCAGGCAGAAACATGCCATACACCACCAGCTCGTTCATTCCAACCATGGACTGCAGTTTCGTGCTAATTATGCACTCATCAGCATGGAATACGAAAGTAAACGAGTTGCTGGCAAAAATCCTCTTATAGAGCAAAGAGGGCCAACGAAAACTGGTAGCTAATGTCAGAGCTGCCGCTACCAGCGATGGGGTCCGGTACCAATTTTAATGCAGGGCCCCCCATGCCCCCTCCCCCAAATGCATATTTTCATGCCATCGTTTTAGCATAGTTGCAATTGTAAAAAAAAGAATTTTTTTTTTCAAAAACACTTTTTTTTAGTTACGAAAATGTGCATCAGATTTTATTTTCACGTTATTTGTATCGCCAGATGAGTTTAAAAAGCGGGACATTTTCCTCTGCGCAAACGTGTTTCATTCATTAGTGTTTGTACTAGCAATTGTTTCATATTGAGAATCAGCAATGGAAAGCGAGATTTTTTTCTTGATGAAATTATTGACACTATAACTGGAAAAACATGTTCATAACCTTACGGGCCCCCCAAAGCTCTGGACCCCGGTACTGGAGGTCCAGTATTCCCCCCCAAATGACGGCCCTGGTTAATGTGAAAATTAGATTACCAGCCAGCGACCGCACTTTCTTGCTGCTTTATAACCGAGCGTTGCGTCAAAATTTTCGAGTTGTACCGTACTAAGTGCGGTTGCTCGCTGGTAATCTAATTTTCACATTAGCTACCAGTTTTTGTTGGCTCTCTTCGCTCTATAAGAGGATTTTTTCCTCCAGCTGGTTTAATTCTTATACCATGCTGATGAGTGCAAAAAAGCACGGAACTGCAATCCATGGATGGACTAAACAAGCTGGCGGTGTATTGCATAATAAAGGCATATTAAAAAGGATATACTTACTTTAAAAGCCTCAACGTTCTGAGAATAGTGATATATGAAAATGGGAAATGAAACTGCTCAGCAATTAAACCTCCTATTGCAAGTAATGTCACTCCAAAATCATAGCTAAAAGGACAAATAAGGAAACTTTAAACCAACTACACAAAAAGTTAATCTGATTTGTATAATTTAGAGTATGCTGTTCAGTTTTGGTCTCCTTATCTTAAGAAAGATATTAATTTATTGAAAAAGGTACAAAGGAGGGCTACAAGGTTAGTGAATGGACTTTCTAATTTAGACTATGATTCCAGACTTAGAATGCTTAATATATATAGTCTTGAGCAAAGGAGAACCAGAGGGGACATGTTTCAGTTGTTTAAATTTATTAAAATGAATGATGTAGCAGGGTTGGATTTTTGCACGGAAAGCAGGACAAGGGGCCATTGTTTTAAGCTGTTTAAACCTCAGGCTAACCTGGAAATTCGAAAAAATTACTATTTTAGCAGAGTAGTGGGAACTTGGAATAGTTTACCGGAAGAGGCGGTGAGGAGCAAGGGAGTAGATAGTTTTAAGAGGGCCATTGATCTTCATTGGGATCTATAATTTGACTAGGACCAGCCCAGTTGGGCCCAGAGCCTGTTGCTGGTCGTCACATTTGTATTTGTATTTGTATCACATTTTGAAATCAAAGAAACTGTCGATTGATTTTTTAAAAAATTTAATTTCCTGTGTTTTTGTTTTGTTTATACAGTCTATTATGTTTCTAATCAGGGAATTGATTGAAGAGGCACTGGATGGTTAAATATAGTTAATTTATTTACAGAGTTACATGTTATTGAGAACATCTCGCCGTACCGCGCACGCTGCGAAGTCGAAAACGAAACATGGAGTGCTGGAGTTGAGTTGAGTTGTATCAACAGTAATCGTAGAGTGAATAACACATGGAGAATATAAATTTATACATGACACAGACCCTGCTCTTTATAGCCAACACGCATCATAAAGACCATCCCATTATGACGACTAGTGGGAAAAGTCCTAACTTTATATCTATAAACTACCCCTTATAACAATAATTAACCTCTTACAGTGACCACTCGTTATACGGAAATTTTTCTATGGGGCAGAGCTGGTCGTTACATTGAGTGTCGACTGTATAAACATTTTTATTTTGAGGAGGGGGGGGGAGGGATGGCTGTCGTCCCTTGTCCCTTCTGGATAAGCTCATGCCTTGCACAACTTGCTTCTGATAAAGGTATGCAAAGATTGTATCAAATTTATTCTACTTAGCTATTCATGGTCATATTTAGTTAATTCTAGCTTGATAATAAATTTAATTATATAATACTGTCATCCCCGCTTAATCGGGTAAGCTTTTCGATAGAAACTTCTTGGGGATAGAAAATATTGCCAATAACCTGTATTCGATGCCTCACAAATCAACTACTCAGCCCATTGAAATAATACTAACAGATACACCGTTTGAATTGATAAACGAAAAAGAAATTTCAGGTAAAAACGCTAAATTTAGAAAGCATATTTTCTGATGCATGTATACTTTGTAATTTTGTGGTACAAACATTTTATGAAAAATGAACGGTTTTCAAAAAATAGTGGAAGGAAAAGATATTTCACAGGAACTAAGTAGTTTTATCATGTTTCAAAAGAGAAAAAGAAAGAAAGAAAAAAAATAAAAAAATATTTGTACCACAAAAAAGAAGAACAGTCATCCCCGCTTAATCGGGTAACGGATAAACGAATACCCCGCTTATAGGAATAAAATATCTCGGAACCAATACCATAGACGTAATGTTAAAGATCCCCGCTTAATCGAATACCCTGTTTAATAGAATAATATTTCTTGGAACCGACAGTATTCGTTTAAGCGGGGCTGACAGTAACTGCTATTCAATATTTTTTTTCACTAAATTGTACGCCACATAAATAATTACAAAACCTACATGTTTTAAATACAAATGGTCATAAAATTATGTCATTAAATTCTGTCAGTTCAAGTTTAAGTAATACAAAAAAAAAAGAAAGAAAATTTTTTTTTTTTTTTTTTTGGTTTTGTTTAAGGGTCATTCCAGCGAAAATGGTACAAATCATGTCCGAGAATTTAGAATTTTTTTAAATCAATTTTAATAACTATCACCCATTAAGTGTATTTTTTATTGGATCTTCATTTAATTTTGTGCCATCAAGTATCAATTGATTAGGTATAATCCATTTAGAAAGGACACAAAAAAAATTATCTTTGTCAGAAGCAGGAGAAAATGACGTGTCCCAGCTTCAAATTTCTAGAATTAAAATTCTAAAGTGATTAAAAATTAAACTGAAATATAACAACAAAATAAATTAACTGCACTGCACAAAAGATGCTTCTGACACCATTTCTGCAGATTATTACGCAAATGAAAACAAATTGCCTCAAAAAACACTACTATTTATCCATGTCCCTAGATTTTCTATGTTTCAAATTGTCCACTCTGTTACAAGCTTTTTGGAAATAAAATAAACAATTGCATTCAATCTGATATATTTTTTAAAAAAATATAGGTAGTATAACTGCTGTGATTAACTTGCTACATTGAATTATGTAGTCAACAACCAGGGTGAGCCTAATTCTTTTCTCATGGTAGTTAATTTGAACTGTTGGATGTCCACTCAGTTACAGTCGATTTCATGATGAAAAAAATAGATTTTTTCTTGAAATTGCAGACAAACTTAAAGTTTTAGGCTGTTTATTTCACTTTATGCTTGTTCTGTGATTCTAACTTTTCTTTGTGATTATAAAGATATTTTTAAAGGCTTATTTGTCCACTCTGTTACATGTCCACTCTGTTACACAAAGTGATCAAAATATATAAAATCCTTTCATAAATGAGTCATGTACTAGTTAATTTACACTTCGTTATACACTAATAAATGGAAACTCAATAAAAAAAAACATGATTAGTTGGTGGAAATTATTTAAACTGATAATCTCAAGTAGAGTTTCAAACATGATTTGTACCATTTTCGCTGGAATGACCCTTAAATTAAATATATAACTAAGGTAAAACCTAATAATCAACTTATATGCAGAAAAAATAAATCAACAAGAAAAAGACAAGTGTCAAAAGGTTAGGTAAGAATAGATTGAAAGGTAAGCATTGAAAATTCTAACACTATTTTATAACTTTGATACAATTTTTCATTTTTACTTCCTCTTACGTAGTAAAGGAAGTATTGTGATCACGAAAAAAATTTCACTCAAATTTCGGTCTAAATTTTGACTTTGCTCACCCTTGAATGAATGTCACGTAGTTTTTTCGACCTATCAGCACGTGCATATGTACCTACCAACATATAAGCAGCCGAAAAATCTTTTTCAACCACCCTCGAGTAAATTACGACAAGTTTTCTCGTGAAGTCTGTGTGTACGTATGTCGCATAACTCAAAAACTATATGCCGTAGAAACTTCTAGCTTGGTATGTAGGCTCTGAGGGGGTCTAGTTGTGCACCTCTCCTTATGATTGCATTCGAATGTTCCCAAGGGGGTCTTTTACACCTTTTTTTGGGGCAAATCAATGTTAATTTCAATGCAGACTCAAGTGATAGGAATTGGCGCGACCACGTGGCGACATGTCGCCAAGCTTTTGATTGCCAAATGTTTGAAGCCAACTTGGCGACCTATCGCCAAGTTGGCGACAAATTTGGCGAAAAAATTATTTTTTGAATTTGAGTTCAACTTGGTGCTATTGGCAATATTTTGCAAAAAATTCACTGAATGATATTAAAATCAGCAGTATTTAGAAAATTAACCATTGTAAATTTTTTTTTGCATTGTTTTGGGGCAGATTAGGGGAGTAAATATTTGAATTGTTACCTTGCTCACTCCGAGCACTTTTTTTAACACTTAAGGCAACTACTAAGAAATTTACACGTAAAAAGAAGTAGTGTGGGGTCCATACCAGATTTTTTCTTCTTAATTTTTTTCTTTACATGCATTTAAACGTGTGGTTTACCTTGATTTAGATAATATAATTATCGATACATTTACATTTCATAAAAAATACATATCAATGTCACAACTGAGTTTAAAAGAAAAAGGAAAGAAAAATATGATACCAGTTCCATCTTGAACTGAAGTACTCGGCAAAGCCCAAGCCAATGATTTTCAACGATGCTTCAAAGGTGTAAACTATGAAAAAAAAATGTTTACATTAAAGTTAACAAAATTGCACAAAGTTTACATGACTACAACTAGAAAGTTTTAACACATATGCATAACAGATACTAAATCCAAAAAAAAAAAAAAACACATACATGTGACAAAGGCAACAGACACATATCCATAAATGTCAACTGCATCATTTGCAAAGCCTCCTGAAACAAAACATAACATAATCAATTTTATAAAAGGTCACAAAATTTATATACATTAAAAATGTTACAGATTTTAACCTTTCTGTGAAACTTCTACTTAATTATTGTCATTGCTTAAATGTGCTGATTTTTTTTTACACAACAGGTTACTGATTACGGACAAAATCTAGTACCTGTTTAAAGCATAAGTTTAGACAAGAATAAGGATATTTTTTTAATTTTGTAGCGAAAATTGATACACTTTATAGACGTTTTTGTGAACTACTGTTCAAAACAATTTTCACGAGCAGTAGGAGAAAAGTTGAGACACGCGCACAATGGTGGTGGTTGGAGGATTCGTGACACAAATAGAGAATTAAATAGGACCGAAGGTCCTATGTACAGCATCAGCGATATGAAGACAATTATCTTTGTATAAGTCTGGCCACGGATTGTCACTTATTTGTTGCAATTTCGCCACACGCACAATCAAACAAGGATATTTATTTTCAAACAGCCTCCAGTCAATTTAGAAAATAATCCAAACAGATATACTGTCAGTCTCCTCTTTAGTTTTTACACACACATATTTATTACACCATTGAGTAACTTTTAAGTGGAAATGATAATTACACCACTTAAGACAATAATATTTATTACAGATATGTATACATATTTGGAGGGTGGGGGGGTGATGGATACCTTATGATTTTTCACTTCCTTTATCCTTGTAAAAAAAAAATTCTGAAACAGTTCCAACAGCAGAGAGTATAATTCAGAGCTTAACCCAGGCTTGGGCGGGAGGGCGCTGCGCCCTGCCTGCCCTTTGATACTTAGAATGCGCCCAACTTGCCCTTTTATCAGTAAAACGGTGTCCTGGTTGCCTTTTTGTTTATGAAGTAGCCCCCCTTTTGATTCAAGAGAGTTACTATGAAAAGGTACCAAACCTGTTTCATCTTCCCCTTGTTATCCTACGACATTTTCTAAGTGAAAATAAGGAACATCCCCCCCCCCCCCCCCGTCCTCTCCTACTTGGATTGGTATTGAGAAATGCATGCCTTCCATTATCAGTTGCTCAGCAGGGGATAAAAGTGGCCTGGGCATTGTAGAGACTAAACAGATGATCTTCCACTTGTCACTTTGGGAGCAATAACGAACGAACAGGTGGTTTCGATCTTCGATCTAATGAGCCACTGTTAAGTTCTCAATCATTTCCTTAATCCTTGACTCAGGGTTTCTCTTGCTTTATTTACTGGAAGGGGCAGAGTTGTTTACACCAGTTTCCAGCACTAATACTCCCAAAAAAGAATACTGACGTGTCATTCACTGTCACTACTGTTATGCTTCAAGGCAAGGACGGCAAGGGAAATGTTTCTATTTGTCCAAGTGACAAGTGTTTAGAGATAATTCTGACTCTTATCTTCCAGAAGGGCAAATGTTAAGTTAGCCTGTTAAGTTAGGCAAAAGAACCTTTTGAATGAAGAGACAGTAAAACATGTAATGCGAAGAATAACAGTAAGATATCTCACGATTGCTTTGAGACGACTCAATGGCTATTAGTTAAAAAAATGCCCTAAACTTGAAAAAAGTGCCCTTTTTTTAAAAACAGCACCCTGCCCTTTTTTAATCCTGGGGAAAGCTCTGTATAGTTCAAATATGAAAATTAAACTAAGCATCAAGGGCGTAGCTAGGGGAGTGCAGGGAGGTACAGCTGCACCCCCCTAGATCAGAGCCAATAAGAGGTCACTGTGACCTCCCATTTTATTCATTTTTTTGACAAATCATCCATTATACCATCCATTGGTTAAAAGTCTGCATGACTGAATAAAGTATAGTTTCTTTGAGTTCATAATTTCTTCCTTTTTTGTGCAAATAGAATTTCAAGCACTTTTTCTCTTTCTTTCTTGCTTTTTTCTTTCTGTTTTTATTGAAAAGTTTGACTTTTATGCTAATTTTGGGAACTTTATATAAACTGCGTTATTATGTCTAGTATTGATTACTTTTCAGAAAATGATTGTAAGCTTGCCTGTTTTTGAAGAGAAAATTTTTAATTTACCGAATGAAACTCAGAACTTTACTGAATGATTAAAAAATAAATAAATAAAATGCAAGAATGCATACTTATCTATGTCTACCAAAAGAGACATGAGGCATCACGAAAATAAATAAATTAATTAAAGAAAAAAAAAATAAAATTCAGAAGTTCAGCCTTGCAATACTGTCTTACTGTTTTCAAATTTCATCAGCCAATTTGTATCGGATAAGAACTTTTTGGGAGGTCACAGTGACCTCCTATTGGGGTGCCACTGCTTGCCCCCTTCTAACGTGAGTCCTGGCTACGCCCTTGCTAAGCATTTAATTATTTCAGAAAAGTATTTATTTATAGCAAATGAGTTGATATCTACTTTGATGTTTCAACATTAAAACTTTCATAATTTATCTGAAAGAAGAGTTACATACCATCACTAAATAACATCAGATGCTTATGTTTACCTGGAAAAAAAAAGAAACAGTGTATTAAGAAAAGCAAGAGAGAGAAAGGGGAGAAAAAATGATGCATTAGTGAACAAAAACTTGTGAACTAAAACTTACATATAACCTTAAACAAATTTAATAATTATCATGGCCATAGTCAACATGTAAGAAGTTTAGAGGTTTTATTTAGATGCATATTTGAAATGGTGTTTCATCAAACAGAACTAAACTATCATGTAACATTCTGTGCTTTGAAACACATTCTGTAGTGAGATCAATATCCAATTGGTAAAATTACTGTAGCTCTTTTTGCTCTTGATGCTTCATTCTTACATTTTAGTGAAACATTTATTGTTTTCAAAGGTTTCGCATATTTATTTTATACTAGCTACTTGACCCGGCCCTGCACGGGATCTATCTTGAGGAAAAATGTCATGTCAAGTGACGCGTGTGTCTAAAAGTCCTGATTAAATTAAATTCAATAGTTTGCTAGAACGCAGTACGAAAAATTAATCAATTGCCAAACATTTTTTGAATCCGTCCGTTACAGGAAAAGCCTAAAGCAAAAGCAAGACTTTTATTTGTGCATGTTCAAGAAAAAAATGGCAACACCTTTTTTTCATTTATAATTTATTTCACCCTTACTTATTTCTCTCACGCTGACGATTTTTATAAATCCAATTTAAAATGGATAATTCCAAATTTAAAAATTCCCACATCTTTTTTTCAGGGTGGAGATATCGATTAGTGGTTTTGAAAACCATAGGAAGGAAACTTTCCTAAAAGGTATTTTTTGCGTTCTTTTGAATGAGACCAAGAGCAAGACGAAATTCGAACGGATCAGTACCTTTATTCCGCTCAAAAACCACTCTATGATCCTTCCTGGGTGCTTAAGTATCTCCCTGCCAGATTTCGTCCAGATCCGGCATAAACTGAATTTGTATAAGGTACACACACATATAAACATATATACGTATTCTTTGCTTTATTTATGTGGATTATCTTACTTTCAAAAGTTTTTATTCAACTACTTGGACACTTTATTTCTTCTCTTTCATTTTACTGGAACTTTTAGTCTTGTTTAGTGAGTTGTTTTATTTCAAGGTTAAAAAAATAATTTTTATTTCCAGTAACATTGTGTTTTGTTACATCTAGAAATGATTTAAGGCAGAGACGATTAATTTATTACGTATCCTTTACTGCACATCTTGCTTTACAAATGTTGACCTCATATGTTTTTGGATTTCAATTGCCAAACAATTCCAGACGAGGGCCATAAACCCCCTTTCTGCTCGCATCAAAGATAATCTAAAAATTCTTCGTTTGGACTTCAATGTTGAAAATTTACCAGTGATGAGTCCCAAAAAGGGAAGGGGAATCAAATGTAGCAAGGGACAGACTCAGATTGCCTGTCCTTTGCTACATTTGATAAGCAAAGAGGTGGCTTGTTTCTGCTAGTTTAGTGAAATATTTTGAAATGAGTTGGTTGAAATATTACTGAACTATATGATGTTGTGGCGAGTTTTCAATATTCTTGCTGCCACAGGCTTCATCAAAGTGTGGAAAATTTTAAAAATAAATATAGTCACAAAAAACTACAAATATTTCCATACTTAAAATGCCCCCCCCCTCCCCCTCCCAATTTAGTCTGCATGTAGAGAGAGCTCTGATTGTGGGACTTGCAAAAAAAATAGCTAGTAGGGGTTATGCTTTTTAACATAAAACAACTTTAAAATAACTCTAAAATGAAAACTGATGTTACCAACATATTTGGAATGTTATCAAGCAACCAAAATAAAAATTTAACTAAATGAAATCTTACCAAATGCTTCTGAAGCCTCTAATACTTGCCAGATACCATTTGCAGCAATAATAACATCTAGAATTAATAATGATAATTACAGCAACATGTTGAAAATATGACAACTAATAAAAAAAAAAGTAAGATTTAATTTGGTGCACTGCAAAAAATAAACTGCTGTTTTTACAGTATAATACTGGCAGCAGATGTTCCAGTTTAAAACTGTAAAGGCACATCTCTACTAATAATAAAGCTGAAGGTGGTTCTGTCTGTCCTTCTTTCTGTCTGTCTGTTACGCGCGTAGCGCCAAACCCGTTCGGTCGATTTTCATGCCACTTGGCACAAAATTAGTTTGTAGCATGTAGTTTTGCACCTCGAAGCGATTTTTCGAAAATTCCATTTCGTTCTTTTTCTATTCGAATTCTTAGCGGAAATTCGATAAAATAGGGAAGAAATATTTCACACACATTTTCAAGTCTTATGTCATTCGAAATCTTGAAATTTTCTGCACAAAATGAAGTTTTTTTGAAATTTCTACGATCATCAGGAGAGCTGTAACAATTGTTTTTAGAATCCCGAAATTCAAGGCTTACCTTCAGTAAAGCAAGCCAAACGATTCTAAAATGGTTGAGCTTTAGAATAAAATTTGTTTGAAAAGAGAGATAAAATGAATTATTTTATCAACGGAAATCAATTTTTCATGTTGTTACTATGGTTACGTGTTCATACTTATTTTTGTTTCTTTCTTTTTCCAGGGTTGCCAGCGTCAATCTTCGTAGGCTACGGCCAGACGTAGTATTTTTGATTCTACGGTAGTATTTTTTCGGCCCAAATAAGGTGCGTAGTATTTTTCTGGCAACCCTGTTTCCAATACACTAATGACTTAATTAAAAGATTTGGCGGATTTTTTTTCTTTTTTTTCATTTTCATAGATTTTGCATTTCAGCAACATTGATTTTGGCAACGTTTGGAAACAGTAGTATTTTGTAATATTTTTTTTAGAGGAGGCGTATTATTTTTTTGTTCCAATTCTCTGGCAACCCTGTCTTTTTCCCGGTGAAGATGCTTTGGGACCCTGCTTGGCGCGTTTTCAAAAAGTCAACTACGCAAAATAGCTAGGGTTACCACGCTTGGCCCGCCTATCGTTCATTTAGCGAGAAAAGGGTACCTAAAGCACAGATTAACGAAATATCGTATCAATTGCGATATTGCATCGTTTTTTTAAAGTGTTTCATTTCGGAAAATGTATTGTTTTGTTTTTTAAGCTAGGAAAGAAAACTTTCTTCTTCTTTTAAACTTAGATAAGATTTCTGTTGGTTCCTGTTATCAACAAAATTGTTCTTATTTTCTCTTTTGGCTTATTTTATCCATCTCCCTTGGGGTTGCATTCGAATGTTCCAAGGGGGTGTTTTACCCCATTTATCGGGTAAATCAGTGTTTTCAATGCAAAGTGATATGAATTCGTTAACAAAAGTGATATGAATTGGCGCGACCACTTGGCGATATATCGCCAAGCTTTTGATCGCCAAGTTTGCTTTGACGCCAATTGGCGAAAAAAATTTTTTTTTTTTTTTTGATTTAAGTTCAATTTGGCGCTGTTGGCGATATTTTGCGAAAAATCCACTGAATGATGTTAAAATCGATGATATTTAGGAGATTAATCATTGTAAAATATTTTTTTGCATTGTTTCGTAGCAAACTAGGGCTACAAATGTTTGAATTGTTATCTTGCTCACTCCAAGCACTATTTTAGCACTTGAGGCATCTACTGAGAAATTTACACGTAAAATTAAGTAGTGTGGGGTCCATATCAGATCTTCATATCACTTTGAAGGAATTATAGTTGAATAAAACTAAAATAGAGCATTTTTTCTGCTATATCAATTATTTTACAAATGAACTTTTAATTTTATACCACGGGCAAAGCCGTGCGGGTACCGCTAGTTAATAATAAACTGTAAAACTGGCTATTTTACAGTTTATTATTGTAAAATTAGCAATTTTACAGTTCATTACCATTAAATTTGCTCTATTAAACTGTAAAAACAGTTTAATACTGGCAGCAGAGGCTCCACTTTAGAACTGTAAAATGCACAGTAAGAAACTGTAATAATTTATACCTGTAAACTAGAAATTTCAGTTTTTTACAATAAACTAGCAATTTTACATTTTATCACTGTAAAATTACTATAAAATTAGCTGCATTATACTGTAAAAACAACATCTATTTTTTTGCAGAGTAGCACTATAAATTTACAGTGAACAAAAATACTAATTTAAAAATTGCTACTAGGGATGCACTGATAAGCAAATTGGCCGATTACCGATTAATCGGCTGTTGATAATTGGCCGATTAATTATAAGGATAATTGCTTTTCTACTACCAATTTTACCATCACTGTTTTTTATCTCTTATACAGTTCCAAGTTTAGAAATAGTAAGTAATTTATTTCTGAGAGAAGATTTTTTTTTTTCCATTTTCCTAGTTTTCACAAAATAATTTCAATATTTTATCAAACTTCTTAGAACCAATTTTTATATTAGTGTCAATAATATTATTAACATATTGTTAGTTATCTTAATTGGAAATAAAAATTTATAAAAAAAAAAGGAGGGGAGGGGGAGTGTGTGGTGAACACTTCAATTTAGGAGTATTTTTAATTCATATATTTTAGTAATTAATAACAGTTTAATTCAATACTTTTATTCTTTAAAAATTAGAGGTTATCTGAAAGCACTGTGATAAGGAGAAAACTATTGCCACATGAAAAATGTTGCATCATTGTCTATGTATATTTATTCAAAGTAGGAGAATTAATTTAAAAAAAAAAATTTATATCAACTGTGAGGATCATTATTACTCTTAATAAAATTATTCATCATAGTTTCCTAGTGAAAGTATAATATCTGAAAAATACTTTTCAGCCAATTAATCGGCCCGATTTGTCGATTATTAATAGTCGGCAAAGCAGCCGATTGTGGCCGATTAATCGGTGCATCCCTAATTGCTACAAATGAATGTTAAATAAAACTTACTAATACAAATGTCAGTACTTTTTGCTGTCACAAACTTGTTGATGCCTAAAAATAAATTTTGACAAACATAAAATGATAATAATAAATATGAAGAACTAAGGAATAACAAATATTTATGTCATTAAATGGACATTCACCTGTAAAAACTTGTAAAGGAAATCCTTTTAAGTATGTGAACCACAATTCTTCATTTCTTTTTGGCTAAAAATCAGGAAAAGAAAACATAAAAGTAACAAAACTGTTAAAACCAAAGCAAATATTTTACAAGAGTTTTAAAGACATAAAGCACAAAAATTTATTTATTTCAGGATATTTATAAAGCCTTTAAACATCACAATTTTTCCAAAAGAATTTGAAAATCACAAAATTACTTTCTTTAGAGAAACAATATGATTCATTCATTATCAATATCTTGGTCAAAGTGAGAAACTATTCATAAAAGTATAAATTTGAAATGAACAATGACGCTATTAGAGAAAAAAACAAAACTATGGAAGAATTTCCGATTTGAAACTATGTGTTAGATCTAGATTGAGAATTGAAATGCAAAATTTTTCTGAAGACGTAAATGATCCAAAGTGCTTTTACAAGTGTAGCACCACAATTACAGCTCCCCCCCCCCACCATAATTTTTTTTTTATATTACTGTGGCTATGACCTTTAGTTTGCATACTATTTATTTAACCTTTAATTTGCATAATGTTTATTTAAACAGAACTTTAACACCATCAAGCGAGTGGCAACGAACCTTTTGGATCCGGGCTGTTCAAACAAATTTTTCTTTCGACCCAGGTAGTACGACAGTTGAACCACAGATTTCTTTTCCACTGAAAAGAGAAGGTATAAACTGTCGTACCAGACGTATGAAACCTTGAATACTTCCCCGGCCCCAAAGGGTTCGAGTGAAAACTTCCTCTAAAAAAAAAAGACTTATGGCTCAACAAGTGTACCGCCCGGTTCCTAAAGGTTAATGCAGCCACAAAATGGAGAGCAGTTTGTAATATGATAACCTTACATTACCTACTGTACCAGCTGTGGCAAGATGGCGATTTTAATCTTTAAGTTAATTTTCATTTTGTGCATATGTTAATAAATGTTGTTTTAAGTTATACACAGTATGTCCCTGCTAATGAACATTCACGAGGCAGCATGCCCCTACAACATTATATTAAAAAAAGATATATAAATTCCTTCAAACTAAGAGGACTTACTTCAAACACATTTAAGAATTTTTGCAAAATAAGGTAACCAATAACCAGAGTTGCCAACTTCTTAAAATCTAATTTCATAGTAGAATTTTAACTTTGAGGGGGAGGAGTTAAAATGATTTAATAGCAAATATAGCAAACTTAAATGAATAATTTACATTTGAACTTACAATAGTACAAGTAACAGATTAGTTTGAAAAACAGACAAGTGCAGAGTACAAGTAACAGATTTTTTTTTCTATGATTTATTACGATAAATGAAACTTGTTTATTTTTTGAAACAAAAATTTGGAACGTTATAAAGCACAAAAGCATTATTATCTAAATGATTATAATATGTATATTATCCACAATGTTTGAATTTTTTTTTTTTAGTCTATAAAGAAAAAAGAAAATCATAAGTTTTGGACACGTTTTCGTAACCCCGTAGTTCAAGACTGCAGTTCGCACCAACTACGATTTTTTTTTTTGTAGCAGTTGGCAGTTCTGCCAATAACCATTTCTATTTGCATTTATAATATGCATTTGGTGTAATTTCAATACATTGAAAAAGAAAAAGTTACCCAAGTAGCATCAACTCATCGGATTTTGCTCGGCCGATCAACAAACTCCTCGTAAACTGATCCTGTAGCGCACGATGACATCGTTCCGATCAGTATCCGAGCACGGTTTTCGATGAGCTACTTTTCATCGGAAAGCGATATCCTTCCGATCAACTTTCCCGATGAAAATAAGATGCGCTATATTCCATCGGAAAACGATATCCTTCCGATCAAGTTTCCCGATGAAATTCCTTGGCACGGGACTGTTCTGCTCGTAAATTGCTCCAAATCTCATCGTATTCTGCTGCTCGGATTCTGCTCGGCCGATGAGACATATTGGATCATCGGCCAATGAGAATTTTATCGGGTTTCGATGAATGGCCGATCATCGGCCGATGAGATGATGCTGCTAGGGATCTGGGGTATACCTTCCAACTGAGGGGGCTTGCTTCAAACACATTTAAGAATTCTTGCAAAGTAAGGTAACCATTCCTACTTGCATCTAGCGTTTTGAACATCAAGTAGTTATCCATCTTACCTGGTTTGAAAAACCAATAATTTAAAATTAATCATAAAAAGCCAGTAATCAAGTAAAAAGACTGTAATTATGTAAAAAAAAATCTATAGAACAAAAAGTTAAAATATCATTTCTCTTGCAAACCACTTTTAATTTAAAACATATAAAAATATTAAACAAGCTTTGACTCAAAAAAGATTGAAATACAGTTTCAATTAAATTTGGAAAAGCAACAATTTATCACACCACTTTGTAAATTAAATCACATACTCATGTTTAAGAGGACCAAGTAAGGCACTTTCGACCAAAAATCTAATTTTTACTTTTTTACCTTATTAAAAAATTGAAACTTTTATCCTTCCAACCATAAATCACACTTGTTTACCAAAAACACAGAAGCATCGGAACTTTCTGTTTTTAAAAAGCACTCATGAAATTTTCACATTTTCTCAATATCTATCAAATTTACAAAGCCAATTTTTTTATGATGCTTATATTAGGTAGTTTTTTACATTTTAACACAAGTGTTTGACAATATATTGATAAATACTTTTTTATGTGGTCAAAAATCATCAAAAAAGCTAATTTAAAAATGGTTCTTAGTAAAATATTAATTACATATTTTCATTTCCACAAAGAGAGAAAAAGGTGTGTTAAAGTATATTAAACATGTTATTCTAACATGCATAAAAAATTCTCAGCCCTGCCTTTCACCATTTCCGAGAAAAAAGTTCATAAAGATGGTGAATTTAATTTGGTGGAAATAGGGTTCACCCGGTCCCCTTAAACATTTCACTGTTAAATTGAATTTCACATTTAGATTTCAACAAATGAAAATTCTATACTTCTATGCATGAAAATAAGAAAAATGTTACATAAAATTTTCTTTTTGAGCTTTTATATTCTTGCATAAACTTAATTGTTTTATAATTTTCATTCTTAAGAATAAAGGTCTATAATAAAAATTAAATACATACTGTTTTGTGACTTAAAATATTTCATCAAGCCTTGAAAATGTTTGAAATTCATCTGCAGGGGAGAAGTTCTAGTGACAAGCAATCGAAAAGCTTGCTGACAAGCTTTCCTTCGATGTAGAAGAAGCTTTCGAAATTTTTCCTTTTCTATGCGAGTGAATGTTTCATAGACAACAGCAAGCATCTATAAATGTAACAAAAATATAAAGCTGAAATGCTGAAGTAAATATAAAAATATTTACATCAAACATGCATCGTACTGTTTAAATATTGAAACCTACCAAGGGCGGATACAAGGGAGGGGCGATGGGGGCGATCGCCCCTCCCTTGAGGGACTATTCTCCAGCAGTTTTTAGATTTTGAAGTTCAAAAAAGGCCATTTTAGATGATCTTTGATGATATTAATGGTAAGGTTGCGGGGATTTGGGGCTCTGATCTGGAAATTTTTCGAAATGGAAGACCAAAACATTTGTAATCAACATATGTTTACAAGGATGCATGGCTAAAAAATGGACAAGTAAGAAAAAAAAATCAATCGCCCCTCCCTTGGAACATTTCTGGATCCGCCCTTGAAACCTACATTTGAGAGGTGCCGACAGAATGGTATAGTGGTTAAGACGCTGGCCTCTTACGCCCAAAAGCGTGGGTTCGAACCCGGCTCCAGTCAGTCGATTTTCATGATGCAGAAAATCGACAGCGCTCATGTCGTATGATTATGCGGCATGTAAAAGATCCCTCGAGTACTTGTTTGGCTTATAGTATCTCGTGGCAAAATTAAATTCCTAGTGCAGTTTCGCATCGAATAGAGCCCAGGTGCCTCCATCTAGTGGGGAAACTGGGCGTCAAAAATACTTGTGGCAATGGTATCCCACCGATGGTGGTGCCACATGAAAGAGTGGATGCCGCTTTGGGGAATGCACTAGGTCTGCAAATGGCAAGAAGCTAAACGCAGCCCCATTTGAAACAAACAAACATTTGAGAGGTGGAAATAAAATGATAAAAATATAAATGGGAAGACTGGCAACAGGCTCTGGGCTCAGCTAGGCTGGACCCAGTCAAATTATATTCCCTAATAAAGATCAATGACCCCCTACACTATGAAGACCTAAAGCATTATCAGGCAATTAATACTGAAAAGGAATAGCTTGCCGATAACTAAAAAATATTGAATGCATTTCCATATGGTAGCATTGGTTTTTTTATCCTTAGGGGTCATTCAAATTACGTCATGTTTTCAGCAGTGAAGGGAGGCTCATAAAATTGCAACAATGTGGAGGAAAGTAACAAGAAGCATGACACCACATATTGCAGAAGAAATAAAAACCTTTTTACAGCAATAAGCTTGTAAAATATAGTATCTCATGTGCCAAGCAGAGGGGAGGCAGAATGAGGAAGTGTCATAGTGACAAAGGGGGGGGGGTCAATGTGGAAAAAAAGCATGACATCATTTATGAACAGCCCTTTAGTTATACCAGGTCTTGGATTTCACACTTCTCAGTTATTCAAACAACGACATACAGGAAAAAAATCGTCAAATGGCCAACCTCTTAACCTCAAGTTTTTTAACATTTTTTTTTTTAATTTTTATATGCTTAAAACTCTTACTTGGAATGTTTTAAATACATTTTAGGCGTCAAATAGTTCACCGCTGCCATATTTACTAAGTTATTTAACGTCTGTAAGATATTAAAGTTAGAAAGAGCCATAGGAGCTAGCACTGCCCTTTAGAATATGATTTAAATTTGTCTTACCTGCAGAGTAATTGGAGCTGGAAGGGAAGCAATATGAGTGGTGACCACAGGGCAAGAACAAAAAAGCAATTAAAAAGATCATAATTAAAAAGAATCTGATAAAAGGAATTTTATTGAATGAATTATATGACGAGAGATTTACACGCGTCCGCAACGCGGACGATCCATTCGCAGTCTCCCCTTATACCAGAGGAGGTAAGAAATCTAGAGTTCAGAGTTCTTTTTAGCTGGGGAAGTGGTGCTATCTACAGGGGGTTCGCACTGAACATCCTCCTCCCCCCGAAGGTGAGCAGTTCAGGTTGTGAAGTTATTCGGGAAGAGCAGATATTTGAGATATGGATCTTGTTATGTCTCCTGCGCGAGTTCTAATTGATGCAACACGCACCCGATTGTCCGATCCAGGGAAGACCTTTTGGATGCGGCTAACCGTCCAATGAAGAGGCATGGTGTTCTTCTCACGGACGATGACCAGGTCACCCGGCTGTAGGTCTGGCTTAGGAGTTTTCCATCTGGGACGAGGCTGCAAAGTATTGAGATATTCCTTGCACCAACGATCCCAGAAATGTTTGCGAAGATTTTGGATCAAATTCCATCAGGATGAGAGAGTGAGGGGCTTGTAGGACGTGTCAGGAGTTGGTAAATCTGTTAAGAGATGGCCTATTAGGAAGTGTCCGGGAGTTAATGCGGTGAGATCAGAAGGGTCAGATGATAAAGGTGTTATTGGTCTTGAATTGATGAGGGCTTCTATTTGGGATAGCAGAGTTGACAGCTCTTCGAAGTTTAGAAGAGCTGATTTGCACGATTTGTAAAGATGTTATTTGGCCAGTTTAATGGAGGCATCCCAAAGCCCTCCAAAATTTGGGGAGTAGGGTGGAATGAAGTGCCACTTGATGCATTGATGACTGCAAAAAGTATTTACGGGTTCGGAATTGCACAATTTGAATAAAGACTTAAGATGTTTTGCTGAACCTTTGAAGTTGGTGCCGTTATCGGAATAAATATCTGACGGAATTCCTCGTCTTGCAAAAAACCGGCGAAGAGAAGCAATAAGGGCATCAGTAGTTAAGTCTGAAACGAGTTCACTGTGAACGACTTTCGTTGCCATGCAAACTATTAGGCAGATGTAGGATTTTATTTGGATTCTTGATCGCTTCAGATTAGGTTTGATGAGGATTGGGCCAGCAAAATCAATTCCGACATGTAGGAAGAATCGAGAAGGCGTTATTCTAGGAAGTGGCAAATCTCCCATGATCTGTTGATTAGCCTTTGATTTGAGTTTGAAGCAAGTGAGGCACTTTCTTGTTACTTCCCTAACTACGGATCTGCCATTTATTATCCAAAACTGCTGCCGGAACACAGCTAGAAGCAGTTGCGGCCCTGCATGCAAGTGTTTGAGATGGTAATGCCTAATAATCCGTTTGGTAATTTCATGGGTATTCGGAAGCAGCATTGGGTGTTTCTGATCAAAAGAAAGCGTCTGGCTCTTGGAGAGTCGGCCACCAACTGCTCGTAAGATGCCTTCTTCATCCAAAAACACATTTAACGAGACAAGTCGGCTTGAATTTGGAATGGGTTTCTTGTGATTTAAGGAATTGATCTCAGTTTGAAATGCAGAATTTTAAACTGTTCGGACGATAGTTAGAGTCGCCCGATAAAGCTCATCAGTAGACAGAAAGCCCTGTCTTTTCGAATTTGGATGTTTTAAATTTTAAATGAATCTTTGAATCCACGCTGTCACACGAAGGAGTTTTGAATAAGATGAAAAATGGCACATGAATTCAGGAATTTCTTTAATTTCAGTGTGGGCGATTAGAGACTTGTCGGTATTGTTGGGATCGTGCAGTTCAGAGTTTGAGCATTGGTTTTGTTGCACTGATAGGGATAACTCTTCAGACAGCCAAGAAGGACCTGACCACCAAAGTTTATGTTTCAGCAATTTTTCAGGCATTATACCGCGTGATGCACAGTCGGCTGGGTTGTCTTCACTACTTACATGGTTCCATGTAACTCCATGAGTTAGTGTTTTGATTTTAACAATTCTATTTTTGACGAAACTATCAAGTTTTGAGCTCGGGTTCTTCAACCAGCTTAACACTATTTCAGAGTCAGTATAAAGGAATGTTTGTGAAATTGCAATGTTCAATGCTGAAATCACAGCACAATAGAGGTTTGACAATAGAACAGCAGCACAGAGTTCCAATCTTGGGATTGTGACTGGTTTCACAGGTGCAACTTTGGCTTTAGATGAAATTAGGTTGATCTTAATTTCTCCGGTTGGTTCAATAACTTTCAGGTATATAACCGCTGAATAGGCTTTGCCAGAAGCGTCACAAAACCCGTGAAATTCAATAATTTGTTTTAACGAGCTGTCAAAACTGATGTGGCGAGGAATTTTGATCTCATTAAGAATATGAGATTCTTCTTTGAATTTATTCCACACTTGTAACACATCAACTGGAATGGGATCGTCCCAAGAGAGTTTACTTTTCCAAAGTTGTTGGAGAAGGATTTTTAAAAGAATAGTTAAAGGGGATAGAAACCCTAAGGGGTCAAATATATGGGCAATTGCCGAAAGTAGTTGACGTTTAGAAATTACCTCCAAATTAAGGCTCAAATTAATTTGGAAAGAATCAAATTTAGTAGACCAAATAATCCCTAGAATTTTGAAAGCAGAATCATGAATTGTAACTGAATTAGAATTCGATTTTAAATTCGTTGAGAGATTATTAAGAATTTCAGGATGATTTGAGGACCATTTTCTCAAAGTAAATCCACCACTCTGCATTAACTGATTCATTTCAGAAATTAGATTTGAAGCTTCTTCTACAGAATTGGCTCCTGTCAATAAATCATCAACATAAAAATCCTTCAATGTGATTTTAGAGGCTAATGGGTAGTTCAAACTTTCGTCATGTGCCAGTTGTTTCAGTGTCCGAATTGCCAGAAATGGTGCACTTGTAGTCCCATACGTAACAGTTTTGAGTCTATAGTCTTCTATAGGATCGTCGGGAGAAAATCTCTTTAAAATTCGCTGATAATCCGAGTGTTTCTCTGACATATTAATTTGTCGAAACATTTTCTCTATGTCTGCAGAAATTGCTATTTTATGAATTCGAAACTTAATTAATTGACCAAATAAATCATATTGCAATTTAGGCCCAGTTAATAATTCTTCATTTAAAGAATTCCCACTACTCCTCATCGACCCATCAAACACCACACGGAGTTTACAGTCCTTAAAAACCCCATGATGAGGTAAATAAAAACATTGATCAGAATTTATAGAATCAAAAGGAATTTTCTCCATGTGGTTTAGAGCTAAATACTCTTTCATGAAAGAATCGTATTGAGTTTTAAATGATTCATTTTTAATCAACCTTTTCTCTAGATATCCAAAGCGTTTTAAAGCCTGAGAGCTGGTATCACCAAATGATGAATCTGATTTAAAAGACAGGGATACTGTATATCTACCTGAAGAATCCCTAGTTACAGTAGAACTATAAATTTCCTCGCAAACTCTATCTTCATCAGAAACTAAACTGTCGTTTGGAATAGATTCGATTTCGCAGAACTTTTGAAAAAGCTCCCTTTCGTTAAGTAATAAATTACAGTTCGAACTTCTACCAATAGATTGTGCGGAAATTTTACCAGACAATAAAAAACCTAATTTAGAATTTAGAGCAGAAGGTTCTCCCTTTGAACCGATAATAACTCCATCGAGGAGCAATTCTGCAAATAAGTCAGCCCCTATAAGAATTTCAATAGGGGCAGGTTTAAAAAATAATGTTTCTGCCAAGGTGAGTCCTGCGATATGAGCCCAGTTGGCTATTGGAGTTTTAAAATTAGGTAAATTTGAGGTAACCTTATTTACCACTAACGCCTTTGTCGTGAACATTTCGCCTGGAATGTAAGAAGTAAATGTTAACTCCGTTTCAAAGAGCGACGTTTCCGCTTTCACGCCGTTTATTCCACTGATACAGTGCAAAGATTCGGTTAAAGGAAGCCCTAGGCACTCAACGCACCCTCTAGAAATGACTGTTTTGACTTCCTCCATCAATAAAAGCCCGACAAGAGACGAAAACCCCTGATCTATTTTTAGCTTTTACGACAGCTGTGGAGAGAAGGGTATATGTCGTTGTAGAAATTCCTCCCAGCGCTAAACTCCCTTGCGGGTCTAGGGTAGGGGTAGAATTCGAAGGTTCTTCTTCTACGCTCGCGTTAACATCGGCACGAAAAGCTTGAGATGAAGTGATTTGATAAGAATGCAGAACACTGTGATGTTTTAATTTGCAGACCTTGCATCGAGCAGATAGAAAACAAGAGTCCTTAGAATGATTTGGACGCAAACAATTCGAGCACAACTTATTTGTCTTAACAAATTCCCATCTGGAATTTATTGGCAATTTTGTAAATTGAGGACACTGAAACAATTTATGCTCATGCTTGCAAAACCTACATTCAACTGTCTCATCCTTTGAAACAGCATTATAAATGACTGCTTTCTTAATAGTCGGTTTAGTTTCGATTTTAGGATTACTATCAGTTTTAGAATTGTCTTTTAAGACATGCAAGCTTCTTGCTTGCTTTTCCAAGAATTTTACAAACAAATCATAAGTTGGGACAGATTTATCATCTAATGATAATTGCCAACTTTGACGTAATGAGTCATCGAGCTTTAGTTCCAAAATATAAATCAAAATAATGTCAACAAAAGAATTAATTTCAAAACCAAGGGTTTTTAAATTTCTAATAGACTCATTACATACGTCTAAGATTTCATGCAATGATTTTGCAGTTACATTGTTGATTTTTTTAATTTCAAATACTTTAGAAATTTGGCTGAATGCCAATTCGCGTTTATTATCATAACGATTTGTCAAGGTTTCCCATGCTTGGGAGAAATTAGCCTCAGAAATACTGAACCCCTTGATTAGCCTAGCAGCTTCACCTTTAACCGAAGCATGTAAGTATTGCAATTTATGAATTTTGGATAGATCAAGATTATTTATTATTGAAGTTGTGAATATTTCTTTGAATGACAACCAATCTTGAATATTTCCATTAAATGATGGAAGGTCAAATTTAGGTAAATTAATGTTAGAATTAGATTTTATATCTTGTGGCTTCTCATGGGATTCAGTTATTTTTGGTAATTGATGATTTATTGAAGTGAGTATATCTAATATCTTATCCTTATAATCTGCGTAAGTGCTATAAAGCCCAGTCTCTGAGTCTACTTCATATAATGCCGTAAAACAATCACTTAAATCGTGATCAAGATTTAGTATTTCCGCTTTTAGCGTTTCTAAAGCAAATGGATCATTTGAAGTTTTAGTTAGTTTGGCTTGTAATCGATCAATGTCGAGTGTAATTAAATTAAATTTGGCTTCTGATGCCTTGGGTTGAACAGCCTTAGGCGGCATTTTAAAAGGTTATGAATTTCGATTGAGACTCAGAAACTAAACTTTAAAAATAAAGGGCAGGCTCAGGGTAACGACGGACCAAAAAATTATGTAGGATATTAAAGTTAGAAAGAGCCATAGGAGCTAGCACTGCCCTTTAGAATAGGATTTAAATTTCTCTTACCTGCAGAGTAATTGGAGCTGGAAGGGAAGTAATATGAGTGTTGAACACAGGACAAGAACAAAGCAATTAAAAGGATCATATTTAAGAAGAATTTGATTTAATGATGAATTTGAATAACGAGAGAAATACACGCGTCCGCATTGCGGACGATCCATTCACAGTCTCCCCTTATACGAGAGGAGGGAAGAAGTTTACAGTTCAGAAAGTTCTTTTGGCTGGGGAAGTGGTGCCATCTAAGGGGGTTCGCACTGAACAACGTCCTCTGTTTATGAGATATTTTGCAGATATGTGAGCAAATGAGCCTGATTGTACAAAAATGATACAATCATTTTTGCAAACTAACACTATGGAAGACTTCTGTGATCTATTTTAAGCGAATCATTTTAAAATAAGTTCGCAAAAAACACCATCTTTCTGCGACTACCCATGATGTATCGTTGTTTGACTCATTTACCTAAAAATAACTGTCGATAAATGAACTCTAATGTCCAGCTAGCGGCTTCGTGTGGTTTTCTCAAGAAGAAAGACTATTTAACTTGTGAAAAACAGCTTTAGTAAGAGGATATACCCATTACAGGTCTTTGCCTGAAGGAACTAACAAGCGTCCCGTTTTTAGGCTACTGGGCATAAATGGGTTAATGGCCAACTTTTTCTGGCACAGATATTTTGCCTCATAGGGCCAATGTTAAAATTCGCCCCAGTAGCGACCACCCAACCCCTCTGAACGGCCACAGAGCGGGTTCATCATTTCAACTTTTTGAAAGAATATGTTCACTTCCTCTTTCCAATCTTCAGCCTTTCGGCTCAATATCAGTTTAGGAGAGGTCTTATCGGCTGTTAATGGATTCCGATAATTTCCCAAGTAGCATCAACTCATCTGATTTTGCTCGGCCGACCATGGAACTCCTCGTAAACTGATCCCATAACGAACGATGACATCATTCCGATCAGTATCCGAGCACGGTTTTTGATGAGCTACTTTTCATCGGAAAGCGATATCCTTCCGATCAACTTTCCGGATGAAAATAAGCCGAGCATCCAAAATTGATCCTAAATTCATCGACACCGGACTGCACTGCTCGTAAATGGCTTCAAATCTCATCATATTTCGAGCAAAACTCATTGGATTTTGCTTCTCGGATTCTGTTTGGAAGATGAGACATATCGGAGCAATTCCCGATGAGAACTCCTTGAATCCGATCATCGACTGATAAGAATTTCATCGGGTTTCGATGAATGGCCGATCATCAGCCGATGAGATTATGCTACTAGGGTTTGAAGTAAAAATTTCATTCTCGTTTGTTCATTAGCTGGTCAGTGATCTGAAATGCAACAATCTCAAAGAGTTTTTATTAATCTCAAGTTGCTCAATAAAAGTTCTGTGCCGATAGGAGAAAGGTAAATCAGAGAGAGAGAGAGTTAATACAGACACAATATTCGAGCGATTCTCGAGTCCGAAAGATTCGGATCATTCAAGCATGCAACTGCAACAGCAGTGGAGTGGTTTGATAATTACAATGCCGACTGTGAACAGCAACGCCACGATGTAAGGTCATGGGAGGTCAATATAATAAAACATCTAATCGCAAATCTAATGGAACCCTTTAAAGCAGCCAAAATTTCAAGGAACCAAAGTTTGGCTGCTTAGAGAGGTTTTACTGTACAAACAAAACATCTTTCAAACATGAAAAGCAAGTTATTGTGAAGGCAATATTAAATGCATCCTCTGAGTTTATTAAGAGTCACATTTTAGTCACTTCATTATGACTCAAAAAAGCTGGAACTCATGAAAGTGAACAAGAGCTAAAGTTAGTCATTAATTTAGAATATAAATTGATTATCAAAATATCTAAGACCTGAAACTTCAATCTGACAAGTAGAAATTTAATTACAAATAAATAATTAAAATTTCCACCATAAAGTTCAAATAAAAGGCTTGCCATCTCTATTGGCAACCTTAGAAAGCAGACACTTTAAAATAATTTCCACCATACTTTAACAGAAAGTTTCATTTTGTTTTCAGTGAATATAATTAATCAACTGAAAAAAAATTTAAACGTTTTCAAATACTCACCAAATTCATCAAGAAATATACATGAATTATGATAAAAGTTATGAAAAACAAAGACGACCATTTTGATCTTTCATATGAAGGCATCATAACATCAGGAAAACTGTAATATAATAAAAAATGTAAGTAATTAAGGAACAAAATAGTTAAGGATGTACTGTCAGTCACAGACAAACAGAGCTTAACTGAGTCAGCACGTAGGGCTCAATGCAGAAACACGTGTCTGCAGTAGTGCTTCTCAATGTTGTATTATATGCTCTTATTTTTATGTACAAAGGTATTTATCTATTTCATAATCTTGTTCTAAAAAAGGCTGCATACTTTCTTGATTCAAACCGTTGTGATTTCTGGCTATTCCCCAAACTCAAGAGACAATTGAAAGGTTAGTGCAGCTCCAGTCGTTTGTTTTTGAATTAAAATGTAAAAATCCTACGAGGGCACTACATTTTACATCAGTCAAACTATGTTTGTCAATGGCTGAAGCTATAGACAAACTGGATAAAATTTATACATCCACAAAAATGTTCAAAGTCAGTTTATGGAAGCGTGCTTGATTTAGCTTCATTAGGTTTTCACATGAAACATAAAGTTGGATACTTTTCTAAAAGCCCTGGTATGTGTACGCTTTATGAAAATCAGCTACTTTGAACAAATATTACATTGAATATAATATCAAGCCTTAAAAAATTGTTAAAAAAATCATCTCTATTTTAGCACATGTTATTACTAAATTATACAATTGATTCTAAAAATAGCTGTTTAAAAGATGGTGATGAAAAAATAATATGATTTAC
Source organism: Uloborus plumipes (assembly GCA_038373865.1). NCBI lineage: Eukaryota > Metazoa > Arthropoda > Arachnida > Araneae > Uloboridae > Uloborus > Uloborus plumipes. Next base: position 9,501 of record JAXGGA010004207.1, on the reverse strand, counting down.
ATTCTACAATAAAATTCAGTAACATTAAAAGAATCAAGAGTTTTCAAACTTTTGAAATATTTTGATGAAAAGTAACATGCCATGCTATTACTATGAAATAAAATTAGAATCGTTTCACTTTTCTATAATTCCAATTCTCATTTTCTCCTAGGGCCATCATTTTAAGTTCCAGGTGGTGGGGAAGGGTCCAAACACAATGCAATTTCATCGGAAAACATCAAAAACCACGCCCACCTATATGCAAATACATTGATTTCTCAAAGTAAGAGGGGGTCATTTGACCCCCCCCCCCCCGCCCCCCAAATGATGGGCCTGTTTTCTTCCCTAAAAGTGTATCATTTTTAATACATGTAGAACAAAGCATTGTAGAATTTTTAATTCTAAAAATTTACTTACTTTGCAGTAGTTAATAAAACAAATAAGCTAACAAAACTTTCAGCCAGTGATGAAAAGTACTGAAAATAAAAAGGGAACAAAATTATAAATCATGTTTAGTAAGGAGACAGTTTAAATTACGTCAAAAATGAAATTCAACATATAGAGAAAATCTTAGGAGAAAAAACTTACTGTGTCTTCCGGAATTGCACTGAAAAGATAAAAACCTGTAAATACAGACAAATTAATCATTTCATCAATAAATAAAAATAAAATCAATGCATTATCTCTACTAATAATAAAGCTGAAGGTGGTTCTGTCTGTCCTTCTTTCTGTCTGTCTGTTACGCGTGTAGCGCCAAAACCGTTCGGTCGATTTTCATGCCACTTGGCACAAAATTAGTTTGTAGCATGTAGTTTTGCACCTCGAAGCGATTTTTCGAAAATTCCATTTCGTTCTTTTTCTATTCGAATTCTTAGCGGAAATTCGATAAAATACGGAAGAAATATTTCACACACATTTTCAAGTCTTATGTCATTCGAAAGCTTGGAATTTTCTGCACAAAATGAAGTTTTTTCGAAGTTTCTACGATCATCAGGAGAGCTGTAACAATTGTTTTTAGAATCCCGAAATTCAAGGCTTACCTTCAGTAAAGCAAGCCAAACGATTCTAAAATGGTTGAACTTTAGAATAAAATTTGTTTGAAAAGAGAGATAAAATGAATTATTTTATCAACGGAAATCAATTTTTCATGTTGTTACTATGGTTACGTGTTCATACTTATTTTTGTTTCTTTCTTTTTCCAGGGTTGCCAGCGTCTATCTTCGTAGGCTACGGCCAGACGTAGTATTTTTGATTCTACGGTAATATTTTTTCGGCCCAAATAAGGAGCGTAGTATGTTTCTGGCAACCCTGTTTCCAATACACTAATGACTTAATTAAAAGATTTGGCGGATTTTTTTTTTTTTTTTTCATTTTCATAGATTTCGCATTTCAGCAACATTGATTTTGGCAACATTTGGAAACAGTAGTATTTTGTAATATTTTTTTTAGAGGAGGCGTAGTTTTTTTGTGTTCCAATTCTCTGGCAACCCTGTCTTTTTCCCGGTGAAGCGGTGAAGATGCTTTGGGACCCTGCTTGGCGCGTTTTCAAAAAGTCAACTACGCCAAATAGCTAGGGTTACCACGCTTCGCGCGCCTATCGTTCATTTAGCGAGAAAAGGGTACCTAAAGCACAGATTAACGAAATATCGTATCAATTGCGATATTGCATCGTTTTTTTTAAGTGTTTCATTTCGGAAAATGTATTGTTTTGTTTTTTAAGCTAGGAAAGAAAACTTTCTTCTTCTCTTAAACTTTGGTAAGATTTCTGTTGGTTCCTGTTATCAACAAAATTGTTCTTATTTTCTCTTTTGGCTTATTTTTGTCCATCTCCCTTGGGGTTGCATTCGAATGTTCCAAGGGGGTGTTTTACCCCATTTGTCGGGTAAATCAGTGTTTTCAATGCAAGGTGATATGAATTGGTTAACAAAAGTGATATGAATTGGCGCGACCACTTGGCGATATATCGCCAAGCTTTTGATCGCCAAGTATTTGACGCCAATTGGCGAAAAAAATTTTTTTTTTTTTGATTTAGGTTCAATTTGGCGCTGTTGGCGATATTTTGCGAAAAATCCACTGAATGATGTTAAAATCGATGATATTTAGGAGATAAATCATTGTAAAACATTTTTTTGCATTGTTTCGTAGCAAACTAGGGATACAAATGTTTGAATTGTTATCTTGCTCACTCCAAGCACTATTTTAGCACTTAAGGCATCTACTAAGAAATTTACACGTAAAATTAAGTAGTGTGGGGTCCATATCAGATCTTTATATCACTTTGAAGGAATTATAGTTGAATAAAACTAAAATAGAGCATTTTTTCTGCTATATCAATTATTTTACAAATGAACTTTTAATTTTATACCACGGGCAAAGCCGTGCGGGTACCGCTAGTTACATATATAAAACCAAGAAGGTACAGTAAAGTATTTTTTACTTCAGACAAAAGAACACTCTGCAAGGTTCGACTATTTCTAAACCTATAAGGGAAAAAAATATATTTACCTAAGACTGAAAAAATGAGCATGAAGAATAGAAGCAACGACAACATGTCCAGAACTGGAGGCAATGATTGTATAATCTGACGAATGACCCTGTAACATTTAGGTAGATTAAAAATTTTCGAACTCAGAATCTGTTGATTAGTCGTCAACTCTCTCAAACCTTCAAATATGGACCGAGCAATTTTCAGATTTTAGAGGTTTGTGGATTTCAGGTCAATGATTTGTTTACACTTTTTGGGATGTTTACACTTGCTAATTCTTATCATTTTTACACAAATTGTTACACACAGAAAAAATGCATCATAATACAGTCGAACCTGTTTCTCTCAAACCTGCTTATCTTGAAAACCTCTCTATGTCGATTTTTTTCAATTTCCTTGCTTTTACAGCATAAATTTAATGTTTATTTCGAATGATTTTTCCCAAAAACCCCTATGTTTCGAATTTCGACGACTCTCATTTTTGGATTTCATCTCCAGCCACCGTTATCAATGGTTATAAACTTAGATAGAGAGATAAAAAGCATTTCTGATGACCCAGCTTGTAGAGGCTGCCTTGAGGCGGAGGAAAGTTCTGGTCATGTTCTGTGTGAATGTGATTTTTATTCTGCCTACAGATTTGAACATTTGGGGTACCATTGTTTAGATCCCCATGAACTGTCTAGCATTCCTGTTAGACATCTGCTTAAGTTCATTTCAGCTATTGGGCTCTTTTAGGGTTCTAACGGGGATAGTACAATAGACCTGTGGTCGCAGTGCTTGCGCTGCCTTGGGAGCGCCCCCTTTTCACTTCATTCATTCATAAAAAGCATTTTCTGCACAATCATTCAAAGACTATGTTCGTACTTAAAGGTATGCATTAACTTACAACCGATATAGTCATCACAATTACTAAAAGGTGAACTGGACTCACAACATGTCGCACAGTAAAATATGCAACAGTATCAGTGCAAAACAATGTATTAAATATTTAACTTTATTCCAATTGCTTATTTTTGTAAATTTCATCACAGCCTCTGTACCTCAAAACCTCCAAATCTCTTTTTCTTCTGTCCCATGAAATTCAAGATAGACAGATTTGACTGTACCTGTTTTGAAAAGCAAGTTTTTAATATTTTCCAATTCACGCCCTATCCTATGTTTATTTTAACAATGCTTATACAGGGTGTCCACTCCAATCGTGGACCAATAGCTAATTTCTAAACCGTTAGAGATAAGCATATAGTTTATTTGGGAAAAAATCTCCAAATTACGAAAGGAATTTTGGGTCTATTCAATGTTTTTCAAAAAATCAAATTTTGAAAGAGTTACGAAATTTAAATTTTTATACAGCCCCCAGTCCTATCAATCATATTTAGTAAAACATTCTTGACACTGTAACGTTTAAAACTAAAAAAAATCACTCTTCTACCACAAAAATTGACCGAGTTATGACGTTTTGAAAAATCAAGATTTTGAAGGATTTCGCATACGGTCCCTTAAGCGATCTCTCGATGACGTCATGAAACAATGCAAAATCTTGATTTTTCAAAACGTCATAACTCGGTCAATTTTTGTGGTAGAAGAGTGATTTTTTTTTAGTTTTAAACGTTACAGTGTCAAGAATGTTTTACTAAATATGATTGATAGGATGGGGGGCTGTATAAAAATTTAAATTTCGTAACTCTTTCAAAATTTGATTTTTTGAAAAACATTGAATAGACCCAAAATTCCTTTCGTAATTTGGAGATTTTTTCCTAAATAAACTATATGCTTATCTCTAACGGTTTAGAAATTAGCTATTGGTCCACGATTGGAGTGGACACTAGGGTGGTTCACAAACCTATGGTAAAAAATTTTTTTTGTCCTAGAGGTCACGGCGGTGGCTCATTTTTTTACCTTTATCCACCCTAATATACTGCCAAAATTTCAACCTCCTACTTAAATAAAAAGACGGTGCTCAAAGCTTAAATAGTTCTCTAGTTTTTGTCAATTTCAAGCGTTTTTCGGTTGAGCGGCAAGAAAAAAATTCCGCGTGTTTTGCTGTCATTCTTGCTGATTCTTATGTTCAATGATCGCTTGAATCCTAATATGGCCACTTTTTCCCCCATTGTCTCCTACTTTTTGAAAATAGCGCCCCCCTCCCCTCCTATTTTCATCAGATTTCGACAATTTCATAGATTTTATTTGGAGGGGAAGGAAGCATTATCTTTATCATTAACATTCTTCTATAGGGCTAGAGAGGTGAAAAGTTCAAAATCATAAACACTTTTCCCAAGTTAGGAGACTCATGGGGGTATTTTCCCCTCCCCCTCCGTAGAATATTTAACATATCATCAACAACTCATTTTCTCCAGCTTCAAAATTTTACACTTATATTTTGGTGCAACACAATAATATCGGACTTCCTTCTATGACTCCCAAGTTCAAAAACTTTTTCAAGCTGTAAAATTTTTTTAAAAACCTTGGAAACATCGCATGTTGCATATGAGTCACACCGCAGATTTCCTTCAGCAAGGAACCTTTGGTATTATTTATATTCATTCCAGTTATGTTCGAGCGATCACCGTGAAGGGGGAAACGGAGATCATATTTGGATTCAGTGGGGCACAGCAAGAATAGTGTCAGATACATTTGAAGTTAATTTTGTTCCAAGCAGTGTTGTTATACTGAAATTTGCTAGAAGTTTTTAATTAAAGCCAAAATATTTAAACTTCTTGCCAATTCAACTTTCTCTGTATATTTATATATAGATTTTGAGAGAGAGACTTTTAGTATTGAATATTTTATTGTCTCAGCAAGAATAAGTACTCAATTTGCTTCAAAATCAGGTAAAAGAAACTGCTTATTGTCTTCATTATTGAAAAAAATCTGTTAAATTCTTGAATTATTTGAACATTTCCCTCAGCAACGTTATTCACCATTATTTATTTATTTTAATTTTTTTTCTTTAATTCTGTGATTGATATTATATTTGCATTTGTTGGGGCGTAGGACGAAGAATGTTAGAAAATAATCCCTAATATTCATGTTTGAAAAAAATCCAATTGTTCTGTACTACACTTGTTATGGTTCACATCTTTATTCTTGTAATAACTTGCTTTTCTTTCAACTAGAATTTGATGCGAAAAACTAAATCAAATTAATTAATTCACCAGAAAGGTGTCATAAGTACTTTAACAGAACTGTCCTAGTTGTATTTTCAATTTCCAGGTCGTTCATACCTTATAAGGTTTTTTCCAAGTTCAGATATTCCCAGAAGTTTTAATAGCAAATGGAGCATCTATTAATGTTCAATCTATTTGTTTTACTGTACAAAAAGGCGCTAAAATACAAAAAGGCGCTGTACAAAAAGGCGCTAGGTACAAAAGTGTTGTACCTAGGTTTTTTAGCTTATGATTAAATGAAAAATCTCTTTCTTATATAGGAACACAAATATTTTGAGGCATATAAGAGACTGGATTTTATCAGAAAGGCTCCCTAATTGACTAATAATACCCTCAATTATCTCTTCTATAATCAGCAAGAGGGATCATAGATTTATCTATAGATTTATAAAAAGCTTACAGTTGAAGTTTCAAACTTGTTAGGGTATTTTTTAAGATCTATGTTCAACATTCTTTTTTTTTTATTATTATTTGTTTAATTCTTTGCCAAATATTTTTTTTTCACTTTAAAGTTATTAAAAAGAATAGAACTTATGTGGAATACGATGACCAAAGTAAGCATGAAGTAAATATCTTTGCCTAAATTTCAGATTAGTTCTATGCCAGACTAGCTACAATAGTTTATTTTTTGCAATTAGTTTTTATAATTTAATTCATTCTTCTTGTGATACTCTTAGCACTATTAGTTTAAAACTTCAAATCTTGAACTTTTTTTCTCTGCATCCCACTACTTTAAAAACATAAAAAAAAAAACATTTTGTATAGCTCTTTCACAACTCTATTTTGGCAAGTGTAAGTTTTGAATATCATAGCATAACATGTAGACAAGTAGTACTGCAATCTACATTGTATGCTGCGATCTAAACTAAATAATCGATTGTATCAAAGGTGCTGCTATATAGATTCAAACGATAAAAAAAGTTTCCAATTGATTGAACTAATATTTATGCATTGGAAAATGGGAATAATTGAAAAAAAATATCTTCCAAGAAAACCGTCTCTTTAGTCTGAAAAACTCAAAAATTGTGAAAATTACGAAAAAGCGTAAAAATGAAGGGTGTTTGAGCACCATCTTCCATTAAGAGTAGGGAGCTGAAATTTTAGGAGGGAGATCTTATACATAAATGTAAAAAAAGTAAGGTGCGCCTTGGTCCGTAGCAAAAAAAAAAAATTTTTGAACCACCCTAGTGGACACCCTGTATAATAAGTAGTAAATTACCACCCTAAAGCCAATGCTAAGGCAGAATTACATGAAATTCCCCGAGAGCTCAGACATATTATTCTCATTAAGAATTCCTAATAAGGATGAAACTGTAGTCTCTCGATGACATGGCCGAGCTGGCTGTGTATTTTATGTATAGCGCTGTATTGTATAAGCCCTGGCTTAGTGGCAGTAACTTACTACTTAATACCCAAGCTTTTGCCTTCAATTTATGAGTTGAGCCGTACCATTGCTGCAGTTGCTCACTGGTGGGCTGTTTTTACTTCAGCTACCAGTTTGTGTGGCACTCTTAGTTTCAAAAAGAGGATTTCTACTGCCCTCTGGTTACTGTCTAAGTCAGACAGATGATTCCTAATGAGGATGAAGCTGCAGTACCTGGATGACATGGCCGAGCTAGTCAGGTATTACGTGTAATGCTAATATAGTTTTCGTTCACTTGAGGTTTCTACTAATGATCCACGTTTTTTTTTTTTTTTTTTTTTTTTTTTTTTTAAGTATCACTATGCGACTAAGTACTCCTTAAATACACTAAAGCCAATTGACGTGTTTGCTCAAATCAAATTTTGAAAAAATCAGTGATTAAAATAAGAGATCATTAAAAGATATTCCAAAAAAGATGAAACTTGTCATATGGTTGAAGCAAATATTAGCATAAAAATAATTACAAAAGCCTTTTAGTTGAAATTTTACCTATGCAAAATTAACCTTAAAGTAAAAATTTAAAAACCTTTCTATCATTTAACATTCTTAATGTTATTCCCACTCATACTAAACACTAATTATCAATTTCATTGTTGACATCTCAAAACCCCTAGTTGATTTTAAACAACAGTGGATTTGTGACAGTTGACTAGTTGGTGAAAATATAAAGTAAACTAATTTTGACTGATGCTATGAATTAATGCATGTATATACATGAATACATTTTTATAACCGAAGTACTCATACTTGCCTACGTATGCCTTTACAGTAATGGTTGTCAATGACAAACACAGGACGCAAGGCTCTTGTGACCCGGAAATGACTAGTCTGCCGCCCCAGCACTACCAAAGCTTCTACGAACATAATGATTAATGCAACTAGCTGAAAGACAAAAGAAAATATTTTTGGCATTCATTTAAAGGAATTCATACATTAACATTGGTTTCAATTGTAGCTGGTTTTCCTGATGAGTCAAATAATTGTTTTAATATAGAATTTGTTGTTAATATTTAAAATAAGAGAAAACTATTTTCACAGTTTGATTTTAGGGTAGTCAGGAGGGAATCAAAACTTCAATCCATGCATGAGTTGATACGCAACATTGATATAATACTATGATGATACAAGATGAAAAAAATAATAAATTATCAGTACAAATAATTATTATATGCAGTCAAACCCTGTGATATCAAACCTTAGATATAAAAAATTTCCAGCCCTAGCAAACCTTTTAAATAATCCCAACTGAAATCCTATGCAGTAAATGAATTTTCAAAGGCTTGGAACGACTCTGCCAATTGCTATCAATAAACAAACTTCTAAAGGGCCATTCCACGAAAATGCCGCCATCTTGCCAATATCCCAGGGATATTTCTTACTAACTGCTCTCAAGCAGGCCCGTCATTTGGGGGGGGGGGGGCAGGGGGTCAATTCCCCCCCCCCCTGACTCTGAGAAATCAATGTATTTACATATAAGTGGGCGTGGTTTTTGTTGTTTTCTGGTGAAATTGTATTGTGCTTTTACCCTTTGACCCCCTGGAAAAACTTGAAATGACGCCCCTGCTCCCAAGGCAAACACTATCTTCTGCAATAGTTATTTCTTTTGTTCAAAACAAGTAAAATTTTTACCATAATTTCGGCTACTTTTAAGGAAGGAAATCTTATATTCTTTGACTGTTGATAACTACAATGGATGCTATTAATGTTTTATTTTATTTTATCCACTAATTAATTGGAACATTGTTTAATAAAAATGTTCATTACAGAAGTATTTTAGCAAGTCACAAGTTTTTTTTTCTTGTAAAATCTGATAAATGACAAGCCTTTAATAATTGCAACCTTCTACCCAGGGCTCATTGTAGCAGAGTTCGTGTGTATTTATGATTGTGCATTAAACCCACATAAAACATAAAAATAAAATCTCTTCACAAAATTTTTAATTATATATTTAACACACTGATTGTCCAACTACAAGACAATTCATAGCATGTTATTTTGGCCGACAAAATAGACTGAGTTAGCTGGTAGGTTCGGCACAGATTTGAATTTATGTGTAGTACAATGACATTAATATAGGTATTTGGCTTTTGGGGAGGTACCTATAAATCAAAACTGTCTGACAGGTACACTGCTTTTAGCCCAGCTTATACCCAGTAAGCAAAATTTCTTGCCTCAAGATTACACAAAGATTGACGTGTAAGGAAAAACAATCTTGTCTCAAGACTGTAATGTTACTGATTTTAGGTTGTCAGCATCTTACCAGAAGATTGACCGTAAAGGAGTGTGCAACCTAATATCAAGAAAATATTGGTTGCTTTTGTAATCCTGCATACAGATTGAAAGTCAAGATGTATGTAATATTGCGTACATCTTGTTATAACAGTATTGAGTTTTAAATCTTGATGCAATCTTTATGCAGTACAAAATATGCAATATTGACGCCATCAGTA
>JAXGGA010004206.1:0-91370 GCA_038373865.1 Uloborus plumipes | reverse complement strand
ATTTATTTAAATACTAAGTTCTCTTGCTCGTGATGGTCTAAAAAGTAGTAAACAAACATGAATATGTTTAAAGTGAGCTGGCATGAGCTTATAGATTTGTCAGGTTCACCCCCCTACCCCTTTCTTCCCCGCACAACCACTCTTTTTTAATTCAAAACTGTTCAAAATGTTTAAAAAAAAACAAAAACTCTTTGATACAAAATGAATAGTAAACTTATTTAAAGTGGGGAAATGGGTTTCCTTATAACTAGACGAAGTATCCCCCTCCCCACCCAAATATACCATTCACACTATACTAATATGACGTCTAACCTGGGGATTGAGTTGAGGATTATTTTCACCCTAGGTATATATATATTGTTTTTCAGACGAAGTGTTTCTTTTCGATCCGAACTTCAAAGTGTACTTCCATTCAATATCTGAAATTTAACTTTATGATTCATTTCATCTTCTACCCCAGCACCAATCTTCAATTTTGAAGGGAGGAAATAAATGGGTCGCCCCAATATCATAGCAAACAGCAAAATAGCACTGTTTCGCCTTGTTCTCATCGTTTTTTCTATTCTTTTCGCACAAAACTGAAAATAAATCAAAATATCAGATCATATGTCTGTGTCCCCATAACTATCTTTCCACATTATCTAGTGTGCAGCTGTTATTTAATTTTTTTAATCGTTTGTGTTCTTTTTCATTTTGTTGTAAAGGAAAGTAATGCAGCAAGATATATATATCTATATATATATATATATATATATATATTAAACAAACACTGCTTTTTTGAGCACAACCTCACATGTTGTTTAACTTCTTTACAGATTGCTCCCCCCCCCCCTTACTCTACCTTTCCACTCCAAACTTTTATTTTTTTTATCATCCCGCCTAGCCCCATTTCAAAGCCTTAGTCTCTACTGATGTCTGGTAGTGTTTCAGTTTGTTCTGTTTGTTACTCTTTCCTATTAGCTCATGAGCTTTGTCCAATAAGAGAAAGGAAAGGCAGTGATGGGGACTGACATATAACGTGACACTTTAATTTCTTTTCAGTTTTGTGTAAAAATAATGGGAAAACATTATGAGAACAAGGGGAAACAGTGCTATTTTGCTGTTTGCTATGATCTTGGGGCGACCCATTTATTCCCTCCCTTCAAAATTGAAGATTGGTGCTGGGGGAGGGGATGAAATGAACCATAAGTTTAAATTCAGATTTTGAATGGAAGTACACTTTGTGAAGTTCGGATTGAAAACGAAACACTTCGTCTGAAAAACAATATATACCTAGGGGGAAAATAATCCTCAAATCAATCCCCAGGTGAGACGTCATATTAGTATAGCGTTAATGGTATATTTGGGTGGGGGAAGGGTTGTACTTTGCCTTGTTATAAGGAAGCCCATTTATCAACTTTAAACAAGTTTACTGTTCATTTTGTATCAAAGAAGCTTTTTTTTTAGCATTTTAAACAGTTTGGGGGGAAAATGGTTGGGTCAGGAAGGAAGGGAGGGGGAGCTGACCAATCTACAAGTTAATGCTAGCTCACTTACCTAGAGTAAAAATAATAATCAATTCAATCCCCAGGTTAGACGTCATAATAGTACAGCGTTAATGGTATATTTGGGTGGAGGAGGGGGATACTTCGTCTAGTTATAAGGAAACTCATTTACCAACTTTAAAAAAGTTTACTATTCATTTTGTATCAAAGAATTTTTTTTAAAACATTTTGAACAGTTTTGAAGTAAAAAAGAGTGGTTCTGCGGGGGAGGAAGGGGGGAGGGGGGTGAACCTGACAAATCTATAAGCTCATGCTAGCTCACTTTAAACATATTCATGTTTTTTCACTACTTTTTAGACCATCACAAGCAAGAGAACTTAGTATTTAAATAAATAGAATCTAAAAAATATCATTTTTTTTCCTATACAGTTTTATTCAAAAATTCAAAAAAATATGATCCCATTGAGATCCCAATCTAAAAATTTGTACAAACATAGATGAAATACACAAGAATTTTTGAGAATTTTTTCAAAAAAATTCATTATATGTTTTTCGAGAAATTTAAATTTGAAATTTAAATTTCATTTTTTGAAAAAGAAAATTTTTATCAAATTAGTCATGTTGCATATCAAATTAAGCGGCAACTAACGTACTTTAAAATGCCATTTACCAAATCGTTCTATCTATATTTGGTGCCGAGTTATGGTCCCTTTTATGTACCCTTATCCATGGAAAAACGAGGGTTTTTCCAAAGTTCAAAGTCTCATAAATGAAAAAATAATAGAGATAAAAATCCAAAAATTGAGACTTTTGATTACCTCAAGGGGTACAATTGATGAGCCAAATGTGAAAGAAATACAAAAATGTAAGGTAAAAAACGTTGGATCACTTGACATGGAATGACCCATATGTATAATTGCATATATACATATATACGTATATGTGTACGTGTGTTTGTTTGAATCTGACTGCTGAAATAAATAGCTTCATTCTTTAGTTTCCCATCTTTCTCAAAAAATGTTATTCAAATCTCAAGTTAGAGAATGCATATTTTTTGCCCTTTGAAACTAATTTAAAGCGCACAAAGCGTAAGGTTTAGGCATTAAAACCTCATTTTATCACAACAAAGTAGCATCTGCCTCAAATAGTGAAAAAATATCTTCTACGCTGAAGTTTTACTTATTGTAAGTTTTTTTTCTCTCTTTAAAATCTTTATTCATAACTTTCCGCCAGAAATGACCCTATTTTCTTACTTTAAGACTAATTAATATCGAAAAGAATATTAATCAAAGAAAATAAGAATGGACATTTCAACAGATTTTTTTTTTCTTTCTTTGACTGTTTACATTGTCTAATTTTAAAGGAGTTCGAAACATTCTGACAATGGTTTTTTCGAATGCAAATGATTATTTAATGACCTCCGAGAACAATAAGTTTTACGTTTGAAGTTTTATAAATAAAATAAAAAGAAAGTTTTTTTTCTGTGAGCCAAAACATATGATTTAAAGTAAATATGCAGAACAAAACGATTCTTTTTTGATGAAGTTCACATTTGTAATATTTTTTTTGTCTTATGTACAATTGTGGAAATAATTTCGGAGAACAAACAGTTGTTTCAGCATTTTGATTCTCGTTGGTTTGTTTTAGAATTATTCTTTAATTAAGAAACGGCAGAAAGTTATTGCACGCAAAAGGGTCTTGATTTTGTTAGCACAAAACTCAGATTTTGAATGTTTAATTTTGTGTTTGGATGAGTTTTGTTCTGTACTAAAGGGTCATTCCATAGTGACTAACGTAACATTCATAGCTGATTTTGTAACTGTTTTTACTTGTAACTTAAAGGATAAAAAATATTTTTTAGTTATGCTGGTGGATTTACAATGTACATGGTATTTGTGTATCATATATGCTTAGAATTTAAAACAAAATTGCTGACAGTAGATATTTTTTCAACCGAAATAGCAGCGTGACTAACGTAACATATTTGCAACTCTGAAAATTAATGCTCATGTTGTGAGACAAAAATTTCCTAAAGTTAAGCAAGTGTTAAAAAATAAATGATATATTCGAAAAATTAATTAAAATTGACTTTTGAAAACATAAAACATATTTATTAAATCTTAATTTTTGGTATTCTTAAGTGTCACTTTTACTCAAGATAACTTGTGACTAACGTAACCATCGAATAACAAGCAGTAGACACATTACAAACTATTCATTATGGTTAATATCAGCGATAATTACAATACTTTTTTCAATTTCTTTAACTTCTTATGTTGTATGATTTTTATTTATTTATTCATTTATTTATTTTTTAATACTTTTTTCACTTTAGAATTTTTTTTCTTCGGCTGAAGTTGGCATTTCTATGGAATGTCCCTAAACCTGTCTCCATTAGTAAATCATGCCTATGAAATTTAACTTGCGATAGAGGAAAGTTAACGTTATCTTATGCAGTACGTACCGCCCCCTAAGAAAGGTCTAAGACAGAACTACATATAATACACCGCCAGCTTTTTATACCATCCAGAGACTGCATTTTCGTTTCTGTTAGGACTCATCAGTCTGGAATTGGTACTAAAGAACCTGGCAGAAATTATCTTATAGAAGATAAGAGAGCCAAAAAATGAGGTAGCTAAAGTAAAATTACCTCAGCAGCAAGAGACAGCAACAGTGGTATCGACTCCGCAAGTAAATTGAAGGCAAAGTTTCCCAAGTAGCACACTTCGTTTTTTAAAGGTTGTAAAATGGTTATTGACGTTGTAACAACCGCTTAAAAACGTTTATAAAAGTTTAAAGGTTACTTGTGCTACCTGGGTTGGGTATTAAGCACTAAGTTGCAGTGGGCTGGTTCTTTGACATGGATAACATCACGCTAAGTTAACGTTAAAGTTAACGTAATCTTATGCAATACGTACCGCCCCTAAGAAAGGTCTAAGGCAGAACTACATATAATACACCGCCAGCTTTTTTATACCATCCAGAGACTGATTTTTCGTTTCTGTTAGGACTCATCAGTCTGGAATTGGTACTAAAGAACCTGTCAGAAATTATCTTATAGAAGATAAGAGAGCCAAAAATGAGGTAGCTAAAGTAAAATGAGTTCAGCGGCGACATACAGCAACAGTGGTAACGACTCCACAAGTAAATTGAAGGCAAAGCTTGGGTATTAAGCACTAAGTTGCACTGGGCTGGTTCTTTGGTATGGATAACATCGTGCTAATTGGAAGGTCCTTTTTTTCATTTCACCGATAATCGGCTCTAGGGCCTAATCCAATGCCATACGAAGACAAACGATAAGTGTAATGAATACTTGATGAGTTGATCGACATTCTAAACATTCACAAAAGGTATCATAAGTTGAAGAACGTTTGGTACATAAGAAAATTCATGAAGTGTAGAGCATTTCTTTGTATGCATGTTTAGAGCATGCTCATATTCATCTCGGTATGAAAGTCCCGATCGTTCATACTTGGATTATCCGCTGTTTGGATTGTCAGCGGTATGAATTATCCACTGGTCTCTCGCACTTCCGTTTTTATTTATCTATTTATTTATTTTTACGGTGATGAGTACTGAAAGTTCGTTATTGGTCTTTTTCTGCTTTCAAAGAAGTTTTTTTCTGCAATGTCATCATTTTTAGCTAAAGTTTAAATTTATATGTTGTATTATTCAACACCCCCCCATCTTGCGAATATGTTTAGCTATTCCATACACTAGTATCTTTTTAATTTATTTTTCGGATTATCCGCGATATTCGCTTATACGCGGTTATTGTGCCGCCCTAATCAGTGGAAAATCGAGTGTGTATTGTATGTATTTATTCTTTTTTTTAGATACAGCCGATGAAACTAAATGGCCACGTATATGTGTATAGCTCAATGTCACACCGATACACACATTAAGAGTTATGAAGAGTTTGTACAGGGTACTCTAAACAACAAATAATGTTTTGTACTTTATAGATGATATGGCGCATAAAAGATCGGTAAGGCTTCGGAATCGTAACCGGAATGCCAGCCCGTTAAAGATCATCCGTGATCAGTATAGATCACAAAACTGCAAAAAATAAACTGCTAATTTTACAGTATGATTCTGGCAGCCGAGGTTGCACTTTAAAACTAAAATGCACAGTAATGAACTGAAACACTAGAAATTTTACAGTTCCTTACTGTAAAGTAAGAAATTTTACAGTTTAATGCCGTAAAATTTAGCTATATTATACTGTAAAAACAACAGTATACCCAGTCCAGTCACATTAATGTGACCACCTGTCTAAAGCAAGAATCACCACCTTTCTTAGAGAGGACTGCTGCAAGACGTGTAGGAAGAGAGTCAAATAGGTACCTGAAGGTGTTTACTGGGATGTTGAGAGATACTGACTCCAATGCCGTGTACAACTGCGCTAGATTACGTTGGTGAGGATCCATGGCGCGAACATCGTTTTTGCATTACGCCAACGATAGAATTGTTTTCCAAAGCCCTCGCATACCCTTTACATACCCTCAACTGCACTGTGTTACCAATTGCCTTGTGTGACTGTTTTTTTAACGTCGATGCCAAAAGTACGTGGTGGTCACATTGATGTGACTGGACTGTGTATATCTGGCAGCAGATGTTCCAGCTTAAAACTAAAATGAACGGTAATAAACTGTAATATTAGCAATTTTACAGTTTATTACTGTAAAGTTATCAATTGTACAGTTTATTACTGTAAAGTTATCAATTGTACAGTTTATTACTGTAAAATTAGCAATTTTTACAGTTTAGTGCTATAAAATTATCTGTATTATATTGTAAAAACAACATTTATTGTTTACCGTGTAGCATCATCATCTAAAATATGTTGGAGCTACAAAGTCCTCAAAGTTCAATCAATGCATGTGGGGCTGCTAGAGCTGTCATTGTTCAACTGTAGGTCTCGATCGAAACACAGCTGTACTCAGTGTTCCATCCAACTCATAAACCACTTATAGTGAAAGGTTCAGAGAACACTGGAGTGTAGTGCGGGGCATAGGAGATTGATAAAGTCAAAAACTTCTTTTTGGATGCATTTTTGGAACACGGTCGTATTTGACACGATAAAAAATCAAACATGCACCGTAATATTTTTATCCAATCTTAATCCTCATAAGTTCTGAAGGAAAGCAAACTCAAGTTTCAAATATACTCTAGGGTAAAAGCACCAGCAGTCGGCCATTCAAGAGATCTTTTGTTGATATTCGCTAACCTAGAACTTTCAGCTATCAATACAGCAACAAAAACAAGGTAAAACTTTAGAATGAACCTTTCTGATGGTGAATCACCTACTTGTTTCAGATATTTAAAAATAAATTATGTTACAATCCAAACTTTTGTCAACACTAGTAAATGTGCTAGTGATCGGCCGCAGAATCATTTTAGCTTAAAAATAAGCAGAATCGCAATCTCGGATAACGGGCACATCATTCAAAATGAAATGACCCATTAATGATTCAAAAAAGTACCCAAAACTTAACTGCCGCTGGTTGATGATTGAGGATAGGTACATGAATGTGTGAATGCGTCATATCTGATTTTGAATTAAAAATATACTAATTATGAACAGTTTTATGACGTTGTTGCCGACTACTGAAGACTAGCCGACTACTGAAGCACTTACTCTATAACAAAAAAGTCGACGCACTCTCAATCGGACAACTCCTTCTTGGTGCGTCGATTGAGAGTAATATGATGCAGTAAGGAATTTAAAGGTTGTGTGAATTGATTCAAGAGCTTCTTTGTTTTGGGGCAATATAAAATACTAGCAACTCTGGTTGTTATCACTGCATGGTAGCACGTTTTATAACATATTTTCATTGAAAGTCAAACAAGAATTTGATCTTTTAACGTATTTTACTAAAAATTGGTAGCGCGGTTTTGAAAATATTTTTAATGAAAATAAATCAAGAAAATGACCTTTTAACGTAATTTACTCGAAAATTTGAAAATGTCCATTTACATCACTTAGCTTTACACTTATACACATATTAAGCATTTTTTGACTCTATGCTTAGCAGTTATCTTTCTTTTTCATTTTTAATGATTCAAAGGGAAAAAAAAGTCATTTAAAGTGTATCGTTAACGTTTAGCCTCTGACTAGTATTAAACTGAAAAAATAATAATAGCTTTTAAAAGCTTTAAGTGCTGAACGAATTGTTTTATATTTCTCCAAAAGCGCTAGGGTTTGCGCATAGAGAATGATATTATAGATTTTTTTTTTCCTAAACAAAACTTTTTATAGATCCCGAGATTTTGCTTATGGAATTTCATAACTTAATTTATTTACTGCTTTTCTTTTCCACTTCTGATACTTCCTTAGACTTACCTGAGCATTTTTTTTTCTAAAATTCAAAGTATTTTTTTTCCGAAGTATTTCGTTTTATCCGTAGACGCTAACGCATGCACTAAATAATGCTTTGTGACCCTTTTACTTCGGTGATGATTGGATTTTAAAGTTTTCGTTTCGCATTTTGCTTTTAAAAGGAAAGATAAAATGCATCTTTAGGCATTTATTTGGATTTTGAAAACCAGATGCAAAGCTAGTTCCGGATGTTTATAGCGAATATTTTAGATATATGAAGCACTCGTATTCTGTTCCTTGATCAATTATGAGTAAAAATATGAGAGAGATATTGTCCTAGATTAACTCTTCGAAAATGTACATTTAATGGAGTAAAAGTCGTGTTTTTACAAACTTTCCTAAAAATGAGCAATTTTTCATTTTCTTAAATTTTCAAATATGTTGTTCTACATCAAAAATATTTACTTACTTGAAAACATTGCTGGTTTATAATGGAAATCATTTCGTTACTAAAGATAAATTACTTTACATTTGTAATTATATTGAAGCTTTAAAGTAATGGAAAGTAAAACTATAAACCCTAAAAACCATAAAATTAGCTGTATTATACTGTAAAAGCAATTATAATACTGGCAGCAGAGATTTCAGTTTTAAACTGTAATATGCACTGTAATAAACTGTGAAAACTAGCAACGGTTTATCACTGTAAACTCACAATTTTAGTTTATTACTGTAAACTCACAATTTTAGTTTATTACTGTAAAATTAGCTGTTATATACTACAAAAGCAACACCTATTTTTTACATTGTGACATATAGATTTTTTAACCCATTAATGCCTGACATTTTTTTTCCAAAGATATTTTGTATACTGGTTACAAACAGTGTCTAATGGACAGGAAAAATAATAAAAAAAATATTATGTAAAAAAAAAAAAATTATTAAGGAAAGAAAAATCGTCCCTTAAAAGTTACGATAGACCCCAGAGGGTACATACATTTTTTACTCAATTTTTTTTCTGCCTACGATATAATATTTAAAAAGACCTTTTATTAGAAGAAATAAAACCAGCAATTAACATAAACTGGGAAGCTGGGAATAACTTTGAAAACTTAGCTTTTTTCCTTGAGATCGTGAACGATGTCATTTTTGATAAAGATTATTTTGAAACTGCTACAGAACGCACTTTAGAATGGTTATGTGCTGCAATCTGTTAATAACAAATTGAAACAATACCAAGGTACTCATTCAACACTATTATTTGGTTGAAATGTTCATTTTGGGGAAATTCAGACCCCTTTTTGGACCGTCCCTAAAAAGGGACGCTAGGCATTAATGGGTTAAGTTTATTTCAAACTGCGCTTTTCATGATCGTATGCTCATTTTTTTCATTAAACAAAGTAATTAATTAATGCAAGCAAAGTAATAACTTAGAAACATTATTTTTTTATTTCCTAATGCTCCGTGTTCTCGCATTAATTTGTTATTGAAAGTAACGAACAAGCTCTTGTCGAAATTAAGAACTTGCACTACTTTAAACTTAAGTACTCTTTTGAAGCCATTAAAAACGCTCTTGGGTGCATATTAAAATAGGCCTCTTGATGTTGTCGGAAAACAATTGAGAGAAAGCCCGTTCTAGCCCGTTAGTGCCTAATACAAAGGCAAGCGTACGTTTTGTGTTCTGCATCCATTAGACCTCTAAGATTTTATTAAAAAATCCTTTTACAAAGTATGTTTACTAAAATATTGTAAATTAATGTATATTTCTTTCAGTTTTCAATATTACATGTTGTAAATGGGGACTATATTGATGGCAAGAATCATACTTATTCATCTAATGTGTGTCTATTTTAGTATTCCGTTATCATAAGAGAATACATAATCAGTAGAAGTAATTATATTTGCTGACTACGATTATACTAATATAGTACTATCTGACTCAACACAACTTTAAATACAAGTTATATATTATCTTCAGAAAAATATCAATGAATATTACATACAACTCATCTAAAATGTAGATGAAGATCGAAACTAGTTAAAAGCATATTTTTATTGTACCGAATAATAGTGTGCTGTAAACATTTTTACTTTGTTGAAGAATTGATTTTTTAGAATCAAAACTATGTTTATACCTTCACATACGTGCTTACGAATTACACAGCTACATTTGCATATTCATAACTCATTTGTTGTGACGTTTCTTTTTTTCACTTTGTGTTTTTAATTGAGCAAAATTTAAGCTAAAAAAGAGGGTCAAATGAGTGGGTTGTAAAACTACCGCTTCGTACAGGACATTCTATCCCATATAAGACGTTTTAATAACATTTTTGAAACCAGTAGAGCAACATCTATTTAAGAAATATTTTTGAATGAAAATAAAACTTAAAACATTTTAACAAAATCTATGTTTGAAACATCCACTTGTTGAAGTTAAAGATTGTCAACTTATATAGTTCAGGTAACTTTCGAAAAAGAAAATCTTAAAAGCTCAATTTATTTTCTAATATTTGTCATTGATGAGCTCCTTATTCACTCCGATTCAATCCATCTGATATATATTTTTTAAATCATAGAAGACTTTTAGGCTTTCTAATTCCGAGTCACTTGGAAGTTAATTTTTTTAAACAGAGGCCTTGAGAACAAAAAGTAAACACAAAAAACGTACAATTGTCTTGTCTTAAATTCCGAGTAAGTAAGACTGTGCATGTAATGGTTCAACATTATAGAATGAAAATAAATTAAATTCCTAAAATTTTAATTGAATCATTTTTTTAATCTTTTAGCTTGGTTTTAAAGGACGAAAATATATATTTATATGGTATTAGTTAAGACCTAAACTTTGAACAAAAATGTTAGTCTCATCGGGCATTTTTCGACCTGAAATTTTAACTTTTTCAATCGCATGGTGTGTTATGTAGTGAAATTATCTGTCGCAAACAGAGGACTAAATTTAAAGGTGATTAGTTTCATGGGAGATGCATCGACAGGCCCGGCATTTGGGGCGGGGGGATCAATTTCCCCCCTTGACTTTGAGAAATCAATGTATTTACATATAAGTGGGAGTGGTTTTTGTTGTTTTCTGGTGAAATTGTATTGTGCTTTAACCCTTTGCCCCCCCCCCAGGGAAAAACTTGAAAGGACTGGTCTGTGTATCCAATCTACCGAAGAAAACAGAACATTATTAAGATTTCACTACCCTATTGACTGTGTATCTTGAAGACAAAAGATAATTTCACTATTTGATTTTCGTGTTTAGCGTGACAAAACACTCCAAAAGAAGTTTTTCAGCCAAATAAATTTTTGGTGCAGCGTAGTGTTATTAAGACTTTTGCTTTTTAATTAAAAATGTCAATTGAAATTTATTGAACTTTTAAATCTTGTTTTTGCACATTATCAATTCTGAACAAACGTACTTAAATCTTACCCATTATCACATTAAAAATAAGTTTAAGTACATTCAATATACAGCCCAGTATTAGAAAGAAAACTTTCAAAAATACCTTTACAGTATTGGTCTCTACCATTATACTATAAAGTCAGTTAAGTAAAAAAAAGTACAAAGTCTTCATTTCATCTTTCTTCGGAAGTACTTTATTTATTCGTTTCCGGCATAAGTTTTTTTTCAAGATTTCTTCTTTTGTGTTTGGTTAAATTACTTCCTCAACAACTCCACTTTTCTTCAACGGAAAAGAGTTCCTGTTTTATCACTTATCTTTTGTAGCATGTCTTTAATAAATCTAGATCTACACTTGTGCTTTTAAAGACATCCTTTCAAAGCTAGGAATTGTGTGACTTTCATTTTAGTGGGAGAAAAATTAATAAACTTACTATAGAAGAAACCGTCTTTTAAAAAGATGGTATTCATGAATTTTAACAAATGTGAAACTATCAAAGGCGGCGAAATTCTACGTGGCATACATTGAAAATGTATTTATGAAAATACAGTTGTATTTAAAAAATATTTCTCGAAAAAATGCAGATGTCTCAAAAGACGCTTGAGAAGTTTAGAAAAGTTATTATGTGAATTTCTTGTTATATTTTATTCGTTCATTAAGCTGCGCCTTTGTGTTGAAAAATATACCTCGCTCTGAAAGAAAAATTATGTTACCTGGCCAAAATATACCTTCTAATATTTTATGTAGTACTTAATGCTTAATGTCTTTTTTAATCTTTGAATGTTACTTTAAGTCGGGAATCAAATGATTATGATCATGGATTAAGCCTGTAACTTACAGTAGTTAGCATTTCATATCTTTAAAACGAAATTAAACAGTATCGTCAGTTCATTCCACATAAATCATTTTTGTGTATCAAAATAATTAAGAATTTCATAAAAAAGGGTCTATGAATTGCAATACTAGTTAAATTATTGCAATATAGTCATTACATTGAGTGATCATGAGTTAGATTTACATCATCTTAGATTTTTATGAACATACATTTTATCACATATTTTGCGTAATTTTAAGGACCTGACGGAGGCATTGAATTATTTTCATTAAAAAAATATGCTTTTATAAAGATATTTTAACAATACACAACGTTTCACCAGATTGATTTTTGATTACTGTATACGTTAAAATTGACCCACCCAGATGTTTACTCCATTTCATAGTTGCCGCAATTTATTCAAGATATATTAGGTCTAGAAGCATAATAAATCTATATACCTATAGGTATAATATGTATATATTTATTTAAGAAAGCTATGAATTTCAATATTTTGTTTGGCAAATTATCAGACCAATTTGCTATTCTTTTATCTATTTAAAAGACTTATAGGAGACAGCAAGTTATTATATATATATATATATAACATTATACTGTTTTAGCAGTACATTGCATGTATCATATTATTATTTTAAGTGAACTTTTTCAGCTTAGTTATTTCACGTTTTATGTAGAGCCAAATCAGAGCACAATGCAACAAAATAGTACTTAAAAGCGAGGAAGCTCTATTTAGTTTAGAGAAGAATTAAAATTAATGAACTGTATGCAGCGTTGATAAAAGTATTACTTTTAATCAGCTTTAATTGAAAACTAATAAAAAGTAATCAAATTAAATCTATCTTCAGCTAGTAAACAGACTCCTTAAGTTAGAAACTTATTTTCATAAAAAAAAATATAAATTTTGTATAAAAGAACTTTTAGTTTCCGTTAGTTAAACCTTCAAAATTCACCTCTAACAAATAAAATTGATTGCTCTTAGTCGCGAGTCAAAATTAAAAGATAGGAAAAATGAAAAAAGAAAAAAAAAGGGGGGGGGGAACAGCAAAGCAAAACACATTCTGGAATTGTGTAATTAGAAAAAAAGGAAATAAAGAAGTTCAATGAGAAGGAAGAAAGTTAACGCTTTTAAATTATCTTATTTTAAAACAGCGCAAAGCAAAAGCAAATTTATGCAACTAGGTGACGCAACTTTACACCCGATTAACTTCAGCCATCCAAAAAGATGCTAAAAAACTATTCATTTTATTTTGTAAAGAGAGAAATATCTTAAAACAAAGGAGAAAATTTTCTAATTATTTATGACTTTACAACAACTGCACCGAGCAGATAGAAGGAAAAGAGAAACGTTACGCCAAAAGAGGTCATTTTAAAAGTGTTTTTACAGAGGCATTGTGGCGTTTTAAAAATACAATGTTCTTGCTGTTAAAATGACGTACAGTTTAATAAAGGGCATGCAACAATAATTTTAATCAATGGCCTTTTGGCTATTCAATATGTTTAAAATTTTACAAAACGACATAATTTTAAATATCAAACTTGGTAAACGGATCGCAATTCTACTAAACATATTCTTTTTTTTTAAATACTAGGTTTTTTATTAAAAATATGCTTTCTACAGTGTAGATTTTTCAACACAATGAGCAAACAATTCTTGTGCATTATATGTACTTTTATTTATGTCAGTTTGATGCTTTTAAACTTTTCTGAAGATAAGCACTAGTGGACAAAATTATGAACTGAATTTATTTGATCTTTTTTAAAGGACTTAAGTTTAACTTCTCTTCTTCAAAATAAAGATGAATACTTAACAAAATTGTTCTTAATTCAGTATAGCGCTTCAACTTAGCTGAAATAATTAATATAGTTAAAAATTCTGCGAATTTAATATTGTATCATTACGTAAAACCAGAGAAAAAGTAGGGTAAAGTAAGGAAATTTGACGCACTCTTAACGAAATCATTTTTTTATTTTTTTCTAACAGATTAGAAAATTTTCAAATTGACATTTGTTTTCTTATTGTGTGTGGCTACTTTTTAAATTACTGATTTTTTATTTAAATTTATATATTAAATGTTTTAATACTAATTTTCAAAAGTGTTCAAACCTGGTTACCCCCCCCCCTTAAAGGAAGGTTTGACAATCCAAGATTAAAAGGTGTATATATTTCTGTGATTTCACCGCCCTCCTTTTTTTGTCGATGTATCAATAATTTAAATGACCTAGAACACCAATTTTAAACGGGGGCCCATATTTGTATCGAATTTCGGTCGATTTCATGCAGTAGATTTTGAGTTAGAGATGCTACAAATCCAGGTCATTTATATGCACACACACATAAGGATAGACATACATTTTGTAAAAATGGTTAAGATGGACTTTGCACACCTCAAAACATACAAATTGTTAAAAAATAAAAATTTGACATATAGGAAAGTAACAAGGATGTTACCGACTTTAAAAGTAAATTAATAGCAAATTAATAACTTTAATTTCAGTATCAGAAAATCAGTTATTCTAAACGCTACTTTTTGCGAGTGCAATCGTTCTCAAATATGTCAGGAATATTTATTGCACGAAAAAGAGATGTCAGTGGCAGAGCAGCCAATGAGAACAATTGTACTTATACAAATAACAGTACACAAAAGTACTATACCGTTAGAACTATTGGATAAATAGCAAGTAAAGACAATTAAATATTTTACGCATCTTAAATTCACATTGAAACACTTTTAATACATTACTTTATGATTAAAGATTTGGAAGCCGTTTCTAAACATTAAAAAGTGAAATTAAAAGAAAACTTGCCCGACATTTTTTGAAAATACAAACTCTTATCTACTAAAAAAATCGACGCGTTTATCTTTTCATTTTCTTGAGAAAACCATATTTCCTTTGGATATTATTTTGCCGTATGAAAGTATACGTGTTTTTTTCTTCTTTCTCAACTAAATGATTTTAATCTTTCTTTTTAATAGAAAGGCAAAGATTTGGTTTTATATTTAATATAAGAGCTAGAAGATTCGAAAAAAAGAGTATTTTAAAGTTCGGTGGTTTCAATTTTTTCCCATAATTTTCATTTAATTAAAAAAAAAAACAGTTCTTCAGTAAATAGTACTGAATTAGTTTAGAACACAATTCGTGATTATAACTAAACAAAAATCATTAGTTCACTATATTTTAACAAACAATTTATTGTATTGTTAAGGAATAGGAAATTACTGAGATGCAATTACCACATTTGTAAGCTTCTGAGCAATAATTAAAACAATTAATAAAAACTGAGCTTATGGATGCACAGACATTCGATAAAAGAGGATGTCTGCATCCATAAGCTCACACTATTGCTTTGAAAAAGGCGTTCCTTGTAATGCCGAAACACGTGTTTGCAGTATTTCAAAAATAGTTTGCAGCCCTCAAAAACATTGCGTTGAAAAAACAAAGAAATAGATGCTTTACAATATCTGTCATCAATTGTTTGTTTAATAGGTGTAGGTACTTCTGCGTAGAAATGTTGTTAAATTCTGATTCTCAGCAACTAAACTAATATCAAAAATACTTTATAGCTGTTTTCTGTTAATGGAAATTTTAAATTAGATGCAATTACTGTTGTTAAGCACTGTAAAATGAACGTTGAAATTTTATGGTCGTTTCCATCTTTTCAATTATAACTTGGGATTAAACAGTTCAAAAGCGTGAAGCAAAATAAATTAGTGATATTTCATGCAATTTTATTAAAGTTTAATAATTAAGAAAATTGTCATTTAATATTTAGTCGTTGCGCTTAACCAACCAAAATATTAGTTTGTAAAAAAATGTATTGAAGCATTTCATATTTTGTTTTTAATTGAGCTAAATAATCAATCTATATAAATATATAAATGGATGTATGCATATTTGTACGTATATTTCTTGCATGTTTGAATGTTTGTTCCTTATACACATCCACAGTTTTCGTCGGTTTTTCATAAAACTTGGCACAGAGGTTCTTTGGTGCACTAAATTCTAGGCTGGTTTTGAAATTTTAAAAAGATCTAAAAAGATCGAATTTAAGTTTTTTGTCTCAAAATGGCCATTTTCTTTCAATTTTGAATTATAGAGTAATAGAGATAAGCCTTTAAACATACAAATGGATAAAATTTTACCATTTAAATATGAGTACTTTGAAACAAATATTACTATTACAATGAATTATCAATTTAAGGCTCATCTATTCCATTGTATGTTAGCCGGATAATAACTACTAACTTCTTAATTGGAGAGGATTTGAGCATAGTTTTTTGATTCCTTTGTCGCTCATACTTTTGCGCCTTTTGTTAATGCTATTTTTCTGTAAACGTTTAACTTTCTGTAATATTTTAGTTCTTTTCAGAGTTTGTGCCTAAAAGACAGACTAATGCAATTTTTATATCCCCAGGTAGATAGGATTCATTCAAATATTTTTACACAAATTCAAATTAGTGTGTATTCAATTGTGTTAACTCACAAATACAATTGAAGAGGCAAGGGAGTAAAGGTGATATGTGACAATTTTTTTGAATTTCTAGAAAAAGCTTTCAAAAAAAGTTTTTATTACCTTTTCACCTTCATCCATGATAAGAGTATGTTTTTTCAAAATTGTCACATATCACCTTTATCCAATTACCCTTTCAATTCAAAAAACAAATGTGATTCTTTAGAACATATTTAGTACTAGATTATCAATAAATTCAAATATAAATGAAGTATTGGGCAATGATGAATAATAATAAGCATCGAAGTAAAATCAAGTATCAATATTATCTCATTTTTACGAACACATAGATAATACGATATATACACGTATGATAATGTTTTAAAGAATGGAAAAGTAAAGAATACTTTCTATTTTGATGACCTTAAGCTTGTTTTCAACGGTAAGATTTTGAAGCAATTTGCCAGATTCTGGACACGGTAGATTTTAGCTGTCAAGTTTGGATTACGTACTGAAGTAAGGAAATGATTTGTCTCTAAACTGACATTTAGTGACAGGTTTATCTCCAATTTATCTTAGATGTTCAACAGTGTGATACATTTTCAGCATAATTCAAAGAAACATTTATAAGGAAGAGAAAATATCCTAGTTTCTGTTTTCCTACGAGTTAAATATAATACTTTATGTTTAACCCTCTCGGCACCCTGGACCTCATATGAGGCTCCTACTTTTGAACTCAATTTTGGAAGAAGTAAACACTTAAAATGATTTTTTTCCCCGTCAGTGACTCCACATATTCATGTAGATCACATATGAGGCTCCTAAGTGAAAAAAAAAATCATTTTAAGAGTTTACTTCTTCCAAAATTGAGTTCAAAAGTAGGAGCCTCATATGAGGTCCAGGGTGCCGAGAGGGTTAAATATTAAGGTGACAAAATCGGAATGTTATAATTTAAAACGTTATGTCAAAATCTTTAACAACAAAATGCTAATTAAGGACAGAGCTTCTAGGAATTAACTCCATTAACATTGTCATTTTATTGCCACTATTCTATACAAGGGAACCCAAGTAGCACACTTCGTTTTTTAAAGATTGTAAAATGGTTATTAACGTTGTGACAACGGATTAAAAACACTTACAAAACGTTTAAACGTTTTTTTGTGCTACCTCGGTAGTGAACGAAACATGGTCATTACTCCTGGTCTGTGAACTCACTTGGTTCATTTTGAGTAATATATAGATGTAGGGGAAGACCGCTTATATTGGACCACTGCCTACAATTGGACCTTATGCCTAAAATCTAGCACAGAGTCGTGTGCTATAATCAAACGGTAGAAATATTATCTTTGGGAATAAAACTTATGAGGAGGAAGTTTTACTTGTCTGCGATAAGTGTTGCGAGAATTACGGCGTGACTTGTGTTGGAAAAGTGAAAAATCTTATTTTGCGAACTTGTATGTAGTAGGGTAACTCTAAATCTTGTAAGCTGAGGTAAAATGTTATTATATTATTATAAGCTGTATTTAATAGGGATTACAATGATGTATTTACATACGCAATTGCGAAACTTGTTGACAGGGTATAAGTCGAAGAATAAAAAATGGTATGTTTTCTTTTTTTTATTGGACCAAAAAAAAAAAAAAAAATCCTATATTATACTGGTGGTCCAATTAAGAAACCGATTTTAACCCCAAGCATTATCATTTATCGCGTTATAAAATTAGTAACTGGTGTAACTTTATATGATAAGAAAGGATTATTTTAAAAGTACTTCAACACTAAGTAAGGATATTCATCCAAATTTTTATATCACGAACATTTTCTAGAAGCTGCAAGCCCTAAATTTTTTCCCCTCTCTCTTTATCGAGTAAGTTTAAGTTTTAGTTTACTAAGTTTTTTTTTAAACTGAAATAAAATTTGTGCTCGTATGTATTGCAGAGAGAAAATATTGGAATTCTCCGATTTGTTAAAAACTATTGTAAATGAAGACAGTTTAGATGCTACTAGAATATTCAATGTAATAAAACCGGCCTTTGTACTGTCTAAAAGATACTGGTATATTAAAGCATACATCATGTTGGAACAGTAACGAACGTGGTGAACGTGGTTACCAAGTACAACAGCTATTTGCTGCATGAGGGTATCAGGAATGTTTGTTATCCTCATGCCTATTTTCAAAAGATAGCATTTCAAGTATGAGCGTACCGTAAAAGCACTCCTGGTACGCAAACAACCTGTTCAGAAAAAGGTTGGATCACAAGCGATAATTCATACAATGGGTACAACATTTCATCAAAACTGTTAAGCTAAGCAATGAAAAAAAGTTCATTATGATAATGGATCGACACAGCCCTCACCCAAATAACATTTATGCATTAAACGTTGCTACAATAAAGGCATAATAATGCTTTCTCTTCCATCACACACACCGCACCGTCTACCGCCTTTAGATGTAGCTTTTTTCAAGCCTCTGTCTACATATTTCAATCGGGCTTGTGATACGTTTATGTGAGAACATCCAATGGGGTCCATTACCCATATCGAACAAGAGAACTGTTGGGTAACTAACACGGACAAACCTCAAGCATGGATGGAATACTTGTTTGTCTACGATGATTTTGAAAAACTGATACATATACCACCTTTGCCGAAAAAAGTACAGGGTACAAAAAGACAGGCTACTTCACCAATCGTTCTAACGTCATAGCCACATGCAAGATATATACCAGAAAAGTCACGCAATAAGGAGCAAAAAACTTCCTAAAACAATTGCTGTTGCTTATTTGTCTTGGATATGAAGCACAGCATAATATTAAGTGTATGAATTATCATCAGTGGGTTCCTCAACACTGTGCTAAAGTAAATCAGAAGCAAAAGGAATTTTATTCAAATTTATATAGTTCAAATGTAAGTTATTCTATTATTTCCTGTTACGGTTCAGTTTAGGAAAGGCGTAGTTCAATATAGGCATATATATTCCTAAATTGGACTTTTGCAACTTTTTAAAAGAAAATGTTTTTAGAAAAAAATTTTATATATACAGAAAAATTAAATATCTAAGGCGTTTCCTGATTAAATTTAGCTTACGAAAGCTCATTTTGCAATTTTGTTTTGCTTTACATTTAGCGACACAGACCTCTTGTTCTTAGAGGGTCCAATAACAGGTGGTCTTCCCCTATACATGTTTATGTTCAGAGTTAAAACTTGTACGACAGCTTGGAAGCCATATTTATGTGCTATCCGTAATTTTCTTTTCATTAAAAGAGATCCAGGTCTGATTACTTCTGGTTCCGAGTCTCTACTGTATTTCAGTAAAATCATTGTCTATTTTTGTGAGCGATTGCATTTTATTTTCATCAAAAGCATTTGGTTCTTCTTCAATTTATGTTTACTTTTAACTCAAACTTTATAAAATATACTGAATCTGAAATGTAAAATTACGTTAATGATTTTGTTTAGCTGTGTGTATCAGCGAGCAAATGCATACATGAAACGGCTGAATTTAGGTTTCAGTTGAGAAAAACGCTGATTTTTCCTTACATTTTGTTCTTTATTCTATACTAAAAGATAGATGGAGAAAAAGGAATATTTAACTGCTTCATACTTCAATTAATGATGCTACAGACCGCCTTTTTGATGTCCAGCATTTAAACTTTCAACTTCTTTAGTCAAAACAGGTGTCTACGAATGAAAGAAAAATATAAGATTTCTTTTTCTTTCTGGATTGAAGACTTAATAAAAAACAGAATACTTTTGGAAAATTTCCAAAATTGGAACTAGAAGAAAATAGCGTTTAACAAGTTGCAGTCTTGTTTTGAACAAATGTAATTTTTCTTCCTAGGAAAAAGTAAGTAAAATGTTGACATAAAATCGTTTAGCATTGTTTGAGTTTCACTGGTTAACGGAAGTTTACGTTAACAGTTATTTTAATTATTTTATTTATTCATTTATGCAAATTTTGAAGTAATTCGTGTCTGACAGAGTTCAAGATTTTTTTTTTTTTTTTTTCAGAAGAAACATTTTTATGTGAAAATCCTCATGTCTATAACTTCTTATGCGTACATGTATCCAAATAATGTGATAAAGGCACTGCACTACTAAACAAATTCCCAGACGTTACGTGTTAAAGTTGAGGGAATTGACTACGCCTCCAACTACGGGAAATTTAAGGTCGCCAACTCCTACAACGACTCCTAAACACCAATATTACTATGTCTCATACTCCACCAATTCAGCAGGGTTAAAGATTAGGAGAGAAAATTACCGACTCTGACTCTTACAATTTTAAGCCTCCGAGTATTTCCAATTTACCACAAAATTTGCCCCATTGCTATTCTGCAGTCCTTCAAGCGGCTCATATTGTAATGAATCTTAACATGCAAAGTGTTTATAAATATACATTGATAAACGTTAATCATTAAAAGTAAAAAATAAAAAAAAAACACTTCAGATTCGAGCGGATAACTTCTTTTACTTTGACTTACAGTTTTTTCTTTCTCAAAATATTAACCCATTTATGCCCAGCAGCCTTAAAACGGGACGCTTGTTAGTTACTGCATACAAAAACCTGTAATGGGTATATCATTTTATTAAAGCTGTTTTTCACAAGTTAAATAGTCCTTCTTGAAAAAACCAGTCAGAGCCACTATTTGGATATCAGAGTTTATTTATAGACAGCTATTTTCAGACAAATCAGTCAAGCAACGATCAGCATGGGTAGCCACAGAAAGTAAGTTGTTTTTGCGATTTTATTTTTCAAAAAATTAAACTGATTTAAAATGATTTGCTTAAAATTGATCACAGATGTCTTCTGTAATGTTATTTCGCAAAAGTAAAGTCAAGTAAGGTCGTATTTTGCTCACATATCTGCAAAATATCCCTTAAACAGTAGGGTGGAGCGAAAAAAATGAATTTTTGATTTTCGCAAACGGGTACATTTCATTTACTGTGAATGAGGATAAGTAACAATTCTGTAAAATATTTCACTTTTGCGACGTCATCTTTAGTCTGCGCATTTGGCCTAAAGTTTTGAAATTTTTGATTTTTTTTGGATTTTTCAAATTTTTTTTTAAAATATTGCAAATGATAAAACTAGTGACGGGTGGTTATTAAATGGAAGAAAAAGGTTTGAAATATACAAAGAATTTTTTAAAACCATTTTAGATTATTATTTCAGTTCGTGCATTGCGCTCAAAGTTCATCAAATTTCCCAAAATTTCTGATATTTTCGACATTTTTTAACTCAGTATTTCCTCTCAATATTCACTTGAAGTGTCTTCAAACTTGTTTTTATTCATTTTGTTATTACTTTGAACCCTGCAACTCTTCGCTAGCTCATGTGGAACTACCCAGGACTCACCACGAGGAGGTGACCGCACTTCTAGTCCTACACGTGAACCCTTCCTTCCAACCAATGCAAGCACGTATTTACATTTCTTAGATACGTCTTTCACAGTTAAATTGTTCCTTTGTGTCGTAAATTGATCAAATATTTGTCAGATATCCTCGTTTTTACTAAACTTTTTCTTTTCCTGTGATTACATACCAATTTTGAAGAGCTTGTGACCTATTCGACAGCTCTTTCAACTGATTGAGTCTTGAATGGCAGTTTAAAAAGAGCGCATTCAGGAATCATATTTAAATTCTCAGCTTCCATAATCTTTGTAAATATTGTGTTGTTAAATTACCTGTAAAAGGTAGCTTTGTAATTTCCACATCATGGCAAGAAATCATATCGATGTATACTGACTTTTGATTTATGTATGTAATGTATGAAAATAGATTTTTGTCTATTTTTTGGGATCTGAAGCGTTATCACTTGTTTGCTTGTTTGTTTTCTAGATTGAGCCTTTATAATACGATTTAAAACAAGTTTCTTTATATGCTCTCTCTTATGAACTAACCAGATTATTTCCCGGCATTGACCGGGTGCTTATTAATACAAAATAGCTCTAAAAAATATTTGAATGAATTCTATCCACATGCGAATATAAAAACTTATTTCATGCTAAAAAGAAATAGTTGAGCCTTAAATGGATAATTCATTATTGATCGTAATCTTTGTAGAAAAATACTCCTATTTAAATGTGTTACATTTTATCAATTTGTGTGCTTAAAGTCTTATCTCTATTACTCTATCTATTCAAAATTATAAGAAAATTGCCATTTTGAGACAAAAGATTTGAATTTTGGGCTTTTTTGGATTTTTTTTAATTTTCAAAACCCCTGCCTATGTGAATTCTAATGCATCAGGGAACCTCTGTGCCAAGTTTGTTGAAAATCCGACGAAAACTGGACGATACATACATTTGATAACAGCATATTTCTTGGGTGCAAAGTATACATTGTTTTGAATAGATGTGAATACAATTTTCTGCTTTTTCCCGGAGAGATAATCTTTAAAATCTCACACGAATTCATAGCTAAATTAGTAACGTCTGTACTTCATCCTAAAAGAGCAAGGACACTTTTACCCGCGGAAGTTATGAACTCTTTTAAAAATTGTAGTCTAAAGATTGTTTGCTGTAGTCAACATGTGACTAGGGAAAGCTTTCTTGGACTTCTGTTTCACATTTTTTTTTGGATATTTTCCCAGTCAAAACTACCTTGCTCATCTCATGAAGTTCCTGTTGTTAAGTACTTGAACCATTTTTATTGTCAAAATCAATCTGATCAATGACAAATTCTATAGGTTCATATTGAACTGATTTGAAAGTATAACATGTTTAGCTCGTCTAACAGGCCCAAAAATCACTTTGGTCCACTGGTAGGTCCATCTAGCTTTTGCAAAAAAAGCAGCAAATTAAGTTGATTCAAATGTAATTGGCAAATGTTCCATTACAGAGGTCTACCAAGTTTTTCTTCCAGTTTCCGTATTACACCTTTATTTTCCTGTCTTTGTAGTGCATCCATCAAAACCAATGCAAACATTTCCTACGCAAAGAAACAATTTATTGTTTCTGACTTGTCTAAGAAATGTAAATGTGTGCTCTCATCGGTTGGAAGCAAGGGGAGAGCGAGTGGCACCCAAAGTGCGGCCACTTTCTCGTGGTGAGTCCTGGGTAATTTCAATGATCAAGCATAGAGTTGAGTAGTTCAAAGAAACAACAAAATGATTAAGAAAATGTTTTGAAGGCACTTTTAGTAAATATTGAGAGGAAATATTGAATTATAAAATTTCTGATAATATTGAAAATATCGGATATTTCTGAAAATTTGATGAACTTTGGGCCTAATGCGCAGACTAAAATTATAATCTGAAATGATTTTTAAAAATTTCATGTATATTTCGAACCTTTTTCTTCCATTTAATAACCACCCGTCACTAGTTTTATCATTTGCAATATTTTTTAAAAAAATTTGAAAAATCTAAAAAAAATCTAAAAATTCAAAACTTTAGGCCAAATGCACAGACTAAAGATGACTTCGCAAAAGTGAAATATTTTACAGATTTGTTACTTATCCTCATTCACAATAAATGAAAAGTATCCGTTTACAAAAATCAAAAATTCATTTTTTTCGCTCCACCCTATTAAACAGGACATTAAATAACTTAATAAATATGGCAACGGCGTTCTATTTTACGCCTAAAATGTATGTAAACCATTCCAAGTAAGAGTTTTAAGCAGATAAAAATTGAAAAAAATTGTTAAAAAAAGCGTGCGCATAAATGGGTTAATAAACGCATGTATACTTTTCCCAGTTCAAAGAAGATTTAAATACATGTTTAACTTTGCGCTATGCACTAGCGCAACTAGAATTTATGTTCGGGAAGGAGGGGGGAGGGACTTGGCGGAGGATCCTTATATGGATATAATCCATCATATTGAAATTGGCAGTGAGTATTAATACCATAGAGTATGAGGGATACCCACCAACTTACTTACCTGGGAATTCTTATTTCTTCATTAACCACGTGACTTTTTTAGTTTTCAATTCTAGGACTATCTTCATAAAATAAGAATGAAAACAAAAACATAAATCTTACTTAGTCTTTTAAAATTAAATTTCTTAATCAGTGACACTATGTATATTGAACTTCTATGAAAGTTTTACATCAATCTGAAAAGAAAAAAAATGCATGTGAAATAAATGGAAGTATTAAATAAAAGGTATAACACACAAACTATACTCTTAAAATTTTGTTTGTTTTAATCACCCATTTATTGATTATAACACGACATTTCCTCTCTTTGTTGTTGTTAGAACCAAAAGCATAAAAAAATGAAATGTCGCGTGTAACAGATGCCCAACGTTAAGCTATTAGAAAAAAATCATAAATCGCTTATAATTAGAAATGAAAGAATCCAGTTAAACATTTTGAAACCTAAAAGTATTACCAAGAATTAGAAATTTTTGAAGCAAGATGAGCAGGTATAAAACAGTAGATTGTTTTCTTCACGCTGCGCCACGGTCTAAGCAAAGCGCTAATGAATTAATCCTTATGTTTTGATTAAAACTTCACAAAACAAAAACCTGGATTACACGCTTTAACTTTCTTGCTGAGCAAAGTACGAGATCAATTTAGGAAATTCCATATCCCCGTAATCGAAAGTAATCATTGACTGTTACGGTAATCTTCTCGATTTCAAGCAGAAAAAAAAAATAACAGCACCATCTACAGAACATCATTCAAATATGCATTCGAGGAAGCATAAAATTTCGAACATTACGATTTCACGATTCACAGCTTACGATTTTGATGGAAATTTCTGCATGCAACATGTACGGATTGGAACGAAATAAAGAATGACAAATCCGAAAGCACCAGAAGAAATATCGATGCAGACCACGAGGAATTGACATTTCTGCAGTGATATATATCCCGCACGTAGATAGAGTTGAATATTGAATACGCTGCGATCGTTTGGACTAAACCGAGGATATTTCTTCTTCTTTACATGTCGTTGAAATTGTAATCTGGGGTCGATTTTGATTTAGTGTTCCATCCTCATCCATTTCTTTTCCGTGTATAAAATTTAATACCTAAATCAAGTAAAAATACTTATTTTTATCTTAAAACCTTTCTTCTTTCTTTCTTTCTTTTTTTTAAAGAATGTATTTTTTAATTAAGTGTTGATAAAAATTTTTGCATCCCAACATGGATTTCATTTTAATTTTCGTGATTCGTGTATTGTAAACTGTTTACAATTAATGTTTTTTTTTTTTTTTCACGATTTAATAAGTTTTGTAATTTTTTGCACTTTACGATTTATATTTTCGTTTTCACAATCAACGTAATATTCATGATTTATGATTTATATTTTAATTTCCCCGATTTGCAGCTTACAATT
Source organism: Uloborus plumipes (assembly GCA_038373865.1). Taxonomy (NCBI): domain Eukaryota; kingdom Metazoa; phylum Arthropoda; class Arachnida; order Araneae; family Uloboridae; genus Uloborus; species Uloborus plumipes. The sequence continues at coordinate 65,588 of JAXGGA010004206.1, read as the reverse complement.
TTGATGAAAATTTATGCGTGAAACATGTACGTATAGGAATGAATACAAAAAGGACACACTCGGAAGCAATCGGAGAAATATCGATGCAGACCATGATGAATTTGAATATTTCAATTTTCCCGATTCATGATTTACATTTTCATTTTCACGGTTCATGATTTACATTTTCACTTTCCACGGTTCATGATTTTCAGTTTCATTTTTCACGGTTCATGTTTTACATTTTCATTTTTCACGGTTCATGATTTACATTTGAATTTTCACAATTCACAATTATTTTTTTAATGCTCATGATTTCACGATTTACAGCTTACGGATTTGTTGGAAGTTTCTGCATGCAACGTGTACGAATTAGAATGAAATTAAAAATGACAAATCCGAAAGGACTGGGAGAAATATCAATGCAGACCACGAGGAATTGACATTACTACAGTGATATACATCCTGCATGTAGATGGAGTTGAATATTGAATACGCTGCAATCGTTTGGACTAGACCAAGGTCTAGTCCATCCAGGACTACTCTAGGACTAGACCGATCTCTCTTCTTACATCTCGTTGAAATTGCAATCTGAGGGCGATTTTGATTTAGTGGTTCCTCTCCGTCGACTTTTCTCTTTGTATAAAATTTAATGCTTAAATCAAACAAAAGGTTTTTATTTTTATATCTAATACCCATCTTACGTTCTTATTTTCAAGAGTAAGTACTTTTTGTATTTTAATTTTCACGATGCACAGTTTATAAATTATTGCATTCAGCATGCATTTCATTTTCATTTTCACGACTCACGTAATTTTAACGGTTCATAATTAGTAGTTTAATTTTCGCAAATTTACGATTCACAACTTCCGGTTTTATGAAAATATCTACATGCCACATGCATTTGATTTTAACTTTCACGTTTCATCTAATTTTCACAACTGAGGATGAATTCGCACCTTTTTTACACGATTAGAGGTTTTTGTTTCATTCTAGCGATTGACGATTTAAATTTGCATTTTCACGATTCACTATTCATGTCTTTTAATCCCCATGATTCTACGGTTTGATTTGATAGCCGTGAATTGTAATCTGGGGTCAATTTTGTTGTAGTGTTTTCACGATTTTGAAAATTGATTTCGTGAAATTTGCATTTTCACGATTCACTATTCATGTTTTTAATCCCCATGATTCTACGGTTTGATTTGATAGCCGTGAATTGTAATCTGGGGTCGATTTTGTTGTAGTGTTTTAACCTCATCCATTGTTTCTCTGTGTATGCATTTAATGCCTCTCAACCAATATAATTTTAACTCGCGAGAGCTCGCACCATGTTTTGTCACACGAGTGCTCGCGCGGGATCGAAAACGACCCCAATGTGTTTTTCTTCATTTCTTTTACTTTTTTTCATAACTTCTTTATTTTATTTTATTCATTTATATTTTTTCATTAACAGAGACTTCTACAATGATTAGTTTTTGATTTGAAAAGCATAAAGAAAGTGCTTTATGAGCTATTACGAAAACGTTCCAGCTCTCAAACACATCAGTAGCATTTTTTGCTTTTCCCTTTGGTGCAGGAAGAAAAATACTTATATTTCGAACTGGAGTACGAAAATTAGCTCTAAATTTACTTCTTTGCCAAACAGTTTCTTTATCTCTTCCAATAAAGATGTCATCTATATCAGGATTATCAGAATTTTCGCTAAAAGAAAATTTGCTTTCACTGTCAAAGTCAGTAAAGTTTTCTTTATTGCTAAACCTTCATCGTCTGAAATGACACATATTCATCACTTTCTTCATCGGCTAGTAATTAGCAAAAATGCTTCATCCCTTGCTCATATGGAGTCGGCATCTTTTCTTTGTTATAAGTAGTGCAAAAGCAATTGAAAAATATGAATTTTGCAAGGACAGAACTACATAATCTTTGTGAACGACACAGGAAACACGGTTAACAAAAAATCATGGCCAGAAGAAGGATTGCTAACAAATACTTCCTTTTCACAAAATGTTTCGAAATTCTTTGAATGGAACCGACTCCAAAATACCTGTTCCGCTCCGAGAACTTTACTGACGTCAGTACTCGCCTGCGGTCGTAAAAGACTGCAATCGCAAGAACCCCCCTAGTTTACAAGAATTAAAAGTATTTAAGAAATTTCCAACCGCACCCACATATCAATCAAGTACACAATGGCAGCTACCCAAAAGATGGTTTCCTTATCTGTCCATGAAATTCCAAGAAATGGAAACAAAAATGCCTGGGGTCATTTTCGTCCCCGCGCGAGCTCTCGCGTGATAAGGAAAGTATTTATTTTTAACCTACAACACACACACATATATATATATATATATATATATATATATATATATATATATATACTGAGAGAGAGAGTAACCCTGATAAAAATTAAAAATTCAGAACAAGTAGTTTTAACAACTTTGGCAATGAATAAATAAAATTAAAAGAGTCATTTACAACAAAAATAAATATTAGAATTAAAAAGTCATTTACAACAAAAATTAATAATGATAAAGACATTTTTGAATTCTTTTATGTAACGTTTTTATGCATATGATTAAGATCTAATCTAAAACAGCGGTTCGAAACTTACGGGATTTGAATTGTAAAAAAAAAATGACCTCAATGCCTATGAATAAACCACCTAACAGATGGAGTATAAGATAGGAACCAGAAAGCTATTTAAAATATTTATGAACCATTTTTAGGTACATAAAAAAGATTAAATTTCATGTCAATGAGGTAGCAGAAATATCTAAAGTTTCAACAGTGATTACAATTACTGTGTAGAGTATAGTAAACAAGTTTAATTGCTTTACAGTAGAGGTGCGACATCGAAGACAAAACATCGATGCTTCAAGACATCGATGTTTCGAAATTAAGACATAGATGGTGTTGATACATCGACCAAAAAACATCGATGTTTTTAAAGATCAATCTTTTTTTATAAAAATTACTTACACATTTAAAAGCACAGTAATGCAGTAACTCCCCAATACCTTGCGCCTCTTTATATCACTCAATTAGATTTATCTTTTGTCTCCTGAAAAACATCAACCGTATGATATCGATGTCAATTATAGAAAACTGTTTTAGTGAGATAGATACTGCAACTGTTGATTAACTGTATAACTTTTATTTATCCATATTTTTATGAAACTTTTCTGTTGAAATGTAAAACACCGTTACCGAAAAAAATTTCTAAAGCAAAACAAAAACAACGATGTATAAAAATCGTGTTCCTTAAATCATAGGTAGTAATTAAAAAAAAAACTATTTCAAAACGATTGATATTGCAACTGTTAAAGATAAATCTGCAAAATATTGCATATGTTTATTGCTTTTTGCTGAAGTGTAATACAGACATCGAAAAAAAAAATCGAACGCGAAACAGTGATCATTAAAAGAGATCGAACTTAAAACAGCGATGGTAACAATCAAAAACGTCTTCTAACGAGATTTACAGTGTAACGGCTGATTAACGATATAATTTTTCCCCGCATATCTTTATGATTATTTTTTTTATTTTTTTTTGCTGAAATGTAAAACATTCACATAATAAATAATAACGAAATAAATAAAATAAAAATAAAAAAATGGCGAAAGCAAATTAGAAGGGTTTTAGAAACATCGAGTTCAAAACATCGATAATAATCATAGAAAATGTTTTCTAATGAGATTAACACTGGAACTTCTGATTAAGGATGAAAACTTCTTAATACGTCTGCATAATCGCATATTTTTATCAAGCTTTTTTTTTTGCTGGATTATAAAACATCGACATCGAAAAAACATCGAATCCAAAACAACGATGTTGCGAAAACATCGACCCTCAAACATCGATGGTAAAAACATCGATGTTTATGTCGCAGCCCTACTTTACGGTAGTTACACAGGAGGACAAAAATACGGAGTTCCATAGATATTGCCCTACAAAAAAAATGGTAAGCTATTTTACAAAAACAAACGAATTAATTTGGTATTATTCATATAAGTACGCGTATGAGTGGTGAATTCGTAAATATTGCAGTATAGGAACGCTAATTGGATCCTGAGTAGTGATTAGTTTTATGTGAAAGGGAAATTGATTTTTCTTGAACAGCAGTACCGAAACTGAGTTCTGGCGCGTTTTAGCACCAAATCACTCCAGGTCTGTAGATAATGTAAATAATGTGAATTTAGAGGGTTTTTTTTTTGTTCTAATTAAAAGGCTTATTCAATCGTTAAAATATCTCATAGGTCTATATAATACATAACTTTACGATAACAGTTTAAAATGTGTTTCACCGCCTTGATTTTTAAAAATTAACAGCCTTAATACTTTTAAAGGCTACGACCTCAATGTTTATTATATTTTATCTCCAATCCTTTTTTAAAGATTAATTTAAAAACTGTGTGTTAATATATGAGTGAATTATTTATAAAGTATATGCTAAGAATATGGATGTCTTCACAAATATTTAAGCATAATTAGCGATTTTAATACTTTGTATAAAATCAACACAAAACATAATCTTATTATGAAAAACAAATGAGGACAGCTTATTTTATTTGAACTTGCATAAATTTTGGAAAATCTTAGATGCGTAAACTTTTTGCTAAAATATCGTAAAGCCTTACCTTGCGGTAGTCAAACTATTTATCTCAATATAAGTTTCCTTTCCCAATAAAGAAGGAAAGATCTGAAGATGCTTGACGAATGCTGTAGTTCTGAAGAAAATATTTTTGCTTATTTATTATTAGTTGACGTTACGATTTATGAGACCGGGAACTAAAAGTTTGTCTCCTGAGATTGAATGATTGAGTGATACATCCGTTTCCCATTGCCCAAATAAAAAAATCGTTTTTTAAACGTATTGCCAAATCGTGCAGCTACGTCGTTGCAACCACGGATATGGATTTAGAATAAATAACATGAAAATCGTGCTATAGACTACAACAAAAGGATTTCCGTATTCTGTATATTGAAATATAAAAATTCCGCATGTAGTTGCATTTTTAGTCCAGTTCTTGTTTTGCTGTTAGTGAATCTCTGAAGTTTTATAAACATCGATTCTTGATCTGTAGTTGAATTTAAAGCTATGATTTATAAATATAGGTTTTTAACAAGAAGTTCCTTCCATAAGTAAATAAGCCTTCTTTCCCGTATACCAACATTTGACGTACGACATTTTAGCATCGGATCAGTATTCTTCTAATTATTTAAGACAATAAGAACAAATATATGTTCTCACCGAGATCTTTCGAACAAATTCGATATACTTTTAGGTTCAGGTGGGGTAAACTATCTCTAAAAAGAGCAATTTTACAATCTTGCTTCGGCAGTTTAAAAAACTAGCTAAAAGATAATAAGATTGTAAAAAAGATTAGTTGCGCGATTTGGGTGAATGAATAATAGGTGAAAAAAAAACTAAAAGAAAGCAAAAAAAAAAATAATAATACTTTTTTGTACATTAATAACACTTAAAACTCAATTTTGATGCAGTTTCTTAAAGTTGCACATGCAGGATGACTTAATCATCTGTTCGCTATTTCGAGAAATTTGTACGGTGAACTAAAAGTTCGAAAAAATATTCCCCATCAATAATGAATCTCTTTTTGTTGTGTCTGACTTCTGTTTGAACACGAGAAAAGTACGGAGGGACGCTACGACATTCTGGGTGACTATTTAAAAGTGATCAGGAGTCATTCAAGTTGGTCAGTGAAAGTTGGTCGGAAAGGTTCTTAACTTTCTTGTTCCGATTAATAGCCTTATCGCTTGATTGAAGATAATGGGTCCACGTGCAACCGTTGGGACAATGAGTAAATTTTACATCTATACACGTATCAATCTAGCGACAAATGAACCATATACTATCTAACATTTTTTCGCCAGATTTCCATCGAATGTGCGCACGCACCAAGTCTCTTCTGACTTTCTCGAAATGGGGGGAAATGCAGCGAGGAAGTAGCAAGCGAACAAAAACTGAAGGCATCGGGAAGTGCGCATCCTAAACCTATCTCCCCTTTTTCAAATGGGTGCATTCGTGCTTGCCAGGCACACAATACGTAAACAGACAGTACATGTATGAGCAAACACGTACATCTTTCTACTCTCTCTTGTGGTGACGCCATGATATCTGTTTGCTACAACAGTATGATACTTCTGTGAATCCTGTAACATTTCGGTAGTCAATTTTCAGCACCATCATCTTCAGTCAAATGTTTCTTTTCAAAGTTTTGCATTTTGGTCATTTTAATCTGCTGTCTTTATCCTTTTCTCTCGGTGTCTTTTCCTTGATATACTTATAGCACCTTTCTCCAAACAATACTTATTATTCCTTTTCAATTATATTGTAACAGCTTCCATAGCCTAGATGCAGTTTTCATTGCATAAATAATTTATACTTGTATTTGAAATGTTAGAAAAGGAAAAAACGAGTTGTTTATTCTTACGCCATCAAGAAAGATTGACGTTATTTTTCATAACCTTCGGGTCTTCTATAATACAGCATTGTTCCAAAGTTATTTCTGGATAAAGCTGTGGCAACATCAAAACGATGCTGAAAAGGAACAATGCAGCTATTCATTACATTCTCTTGAGAATGCCTTCATCGAGAACACAAGACATTAATTTCCCTTTAGTATCAGTGAAACTTTTTTATGAACTCTCAATAGTGCTGAACAACTGATCGTACAGTAGCTACCTATTTGTAAAAAAATGATGTTGAAATAATCAAATATACCTTACTACTTTTTTCTCTTAAGGTGTTTCAAACATATGATTTTAACGGATAATTTTGCATTTGAACAAGTTGCTTTTTTACACAAAATGCGCTTCATAGTATTTCAACGACAATGTGGTAGACGAACTTTGAAAGCATCATGCATTTTTTGAATTCTTTTCTTAATTATTCGTCTGGAGCCATACAGGGTATTCTTGTTAGTTTTATATGGAGACTGTATTGCATATGTTTAAAGAAAACAATTAACTAACGCTTTTTCTTTTTTTGTTAATTTCTATTAACTCGTTTTCAAATTCTTTCTCTTCAAAGATCTAACTAAAAGTGGCAGACAATTTCTGAAATGAGTGCCGCTTTGTCCATTTGAAGCAATTTCTGAAATGAGTGCCGCTTTGTCCATTTGAAGAAGCTCTACTATTCGACCAGTCCATTTTAGAGTGTAATCACTAAAATTACCCTTTTAAATAAATATATTAAAGACCAAAACGTACTAAATTGAGACTTTTTATTGAGAATGAAAACGTCGTATTTTATTGTCATTCATCCTTTACTAAGCTTTAAAAGTAACTGATATACTTCGCCGAAAACAAATGACGCAAACAAAACTCAGTAAAGGATGTAAAATTTTCTTTCATTTCGTTCTATTGCGTCTATCCCCAGTGGTATTCAAGTTGAATGGAGCAGAACTGAATCTCAGAATAGTAGCTGTAGTTACTTTATCAAGACGTATATATTTTTTTTCTTCTTAAGTTTTAAGATTAGTGAAGGAATAAAATGGAGTTTCTCGTTTAGGTGTCCATTCATTTTATTGTAAATGAAAAAAGTGCGGTTTATGTATTGAAGAAATGTAACATACTTATCGATGCAGAGGTCCGCGCTTAGATAGCAGTTTTTCGGTATTGTTTTTGCATATAGTGTGCCCACTAAATACGCTGACACACTCTTAATTCCAAGAAAATTGCTGTTATATTCCTAAAAAATGTGTCCAGGTATGATAAAGTAGCCATGCGCAACTGAATAAAATCACCTAGGGCACCATCTGGTGGGAAACTGAAGATAGCATTCCTATCTTGAGAACGGAACGGATTTACTAAGTTGTGGAGCATAATCGACTTAGCGCTATAAGACTCCTTGTGGTCATTCATGCAACGAGTAGAATGGTTAAAACGTGTTTTTATTACTTTTATTATTATTATTATTTTGCTTGGTATCGTGCACTGTTGCATGAGAAATAAATTTGAAAAGGAAAAAAAACGACTGGTTATAAAAATATACCTTTATTTTACATTTGCAATACAGCGCTTGATAAAATGGATAATCATTTTTCCTTCCGTACAACATTTGTGAAGTAAAAATGTAAGAAATCTCGAAAAAGCAACTAATGCGCTGCAGCTGTTTGGTTCTTTGTATTAAAATCTACAACGTATTTTTTTGTGCAACAATATGCATCTTCGTAAATAACTTCCATTTTTCTCTATCTTGTTCGCAGGTTTACCTCAGAGGGAGAAGTATATACTTTTGTTGAGTAGCACATGGCAATTTTACTTCACCAAGAGACAACTTGCATGAATATTTCAGCAGCCGTACCAAGGAAACAGGTTGCCAAGGTAGCAAAGAACGTCAGTGGGCAACATGTTTGTTCATCCAGACATAAACATAGCTATGAGAAACAATTTTTATTTAATGTATCTTTTATTATTATTATTATTATTATTGCTATTTATTCATTAGTTGATTATTTTTATTATTTTTTGAAATTGAGTATACAAAAACAATTCAGGTTTTCCGCTGTACCCCTGAAAAACAACCATTTTTCCATTTTATAACCCTACTTTGGCATTTCCTCTTTTTTTTCAGTTACGGGAAAGTAAGATAACTGAGAAAAAAAGCCGTTGTAGATTTTTTTAAACACAAAAAAGACTTTTTACGTCACTTTTTTCGATTAAAATAAAAGTTCAAGTGCAACCTCTTCTGTTTAACTTCTATTTTATTAAAACAAAACCAATAGGCTCCATTTATGTCACTGTCTGTATAACACTTCGAATCATTAAAGTAGCAACGCATTTCAATGTATTTTCAAATGAAACCTTCTTTCTTTAAAAGTGGAAAAAATATCTGTATTTCCCACTATCATAGGAAAGAAGGAAATGAAAATAGAATAACATCAAAATATACTGGAATCAGAAAACCGTAGAGGCAATTCAATTTCTCTCTTGGCCGAAAGCTATTGAAACTGAACTAGGGTTTGGAAATAGAAAGTGTTTACCGCTTTTTCATTTTGCTTTATGGATATCTTTTTTGACAAGTACTAAAATGGGCACATATTGAATGCGTAAGCTTATATTTGCCAACCTAATGTCTGGAAGGCATAAATCTTCAAAATGTTACAAAACAACCATTTATTTCTTCCGAAGTGGTATTTGAAGCATCTATAGAGTTTCGAACAGCCCGTGTTTCTACTTTGAATTTTTTTCAATGAGCATGAAAAAAAGTACTAAATATAAAATGGATGGATCTCTGTTTTATAAAGTATAGCTAAAAATTCAAATAAACTTGAACCCTTAGTCATATGAAGTTTTCATAACTTGTATGTAACACGCTGATATCTCTGGCACTAAGCCACATCAAGAAACTCGACAGTAATGCTGTTCTTTAGCTAAGATAAATGATTCATCTTCTGGTCATGTGCCGACAGAGTGGTGTGGTGGTTAACACTTTCAAGCCTTTTCGACCGCGCATCTCCCTCCAGACTGGGGGTTTTTGTCGCTTTTAGTGATTTTTGAAAAAATACTTGGAAAAAGTTAATGTTGGTGATTTTAATTTTATTAAATACTTCAAAATGTTTTCTTTCATGATGAAAGACCTATTTAAGCGAAACAACAATTAATATTTAGTAAGAAATTGTCGAAAAATGCGTGTTTGGAACTTGAAAAAAAAGTTCCGTATAGGAAAATATCATTTCTGACTATGAAAATATGCACAAATTTAATTAAAAACTCACCCAAATCTTGAACGAATATTTAAAAAAAAATTAATTTTCAAATACACAATATTTTGCAAAATTTGCTTTGGTGTGGTACATTTCAAAACACGGATTTGCACAAAGAGCAATGGTTCGCTTTAAGTTCGAATAAGCCTCGATTCTATAGCGTCTCCTGCAGTTAATTTTGATTGGTGGTGTCATCTATATTTTTTTAAGAAAGTAAAAGGTCTATAGATAATATTTAAAAGGATTGAAACGAAAAAAACCCGTATTTTCATAGCTACGGTAGCTCAAACTTGACCCCGAGCTGGGCTCGGGCTTAGACCGGAAAGTGTTAAGACGATGGCCTCTCAAGCCCAAAGGCGCGGGATCAAATCCGACTGCAGGTGGTGGATATTCATGATGCAAAAAAATCGACAGCGTCCATGTCGTATGATCATGCGGCATGTAAAAGATCCCTCGCGTACTTGTTTGGCTTGTAATATCTCTTGTCAAAATTAAATTGCGTTTTCTGGTTGCAAAGCCGGTCATCTCCATAACAGAAAATGTTTCAGGAGAGACGATTTTTTGGGGAATTTGAGATAGGATCCAAATCTCTTGTTGTCAATGTGTCCCAAGGATAGTAGGTTTTTTAAGTACCATAAGAGAATCCGGTAAAGTTGCAGGGAGGGTAAATTCAAAATTATAATTAGGATTTGACTGGTTATAAACCCGTTTTGGAGTCTGCCTGTTTTGCAACTAGACGACACAATTCCTAGTGAAGTTTCGCATCGAATAGAACCCAAGTGCCTCCATCTAGTGGGGAAACTGGGCGTCGAAATTCTCGTGGCAATGACTTTCCGCCGATGGTGGTGCCACATAAAAGAGTGGATGCCGGTCTTGGGGAACGCACGAGGTCTGCAAATGGCAAGAAGCTAAACGCAGCCCCATTTGAAACAAACAAATAAACAAACCTTCTGGTCATGTACACTATGTCAAGCATACAAATGCTAACGTAGTATAGCTCAGGGGCTCTCAACCAGGAGAAGCCCCCAAAAAGGCATAGAAGAAGTTTAGGGGAAGAGGTGAATGTTTTAAAAAATCGAACTAACTCAAATCTGCTGAATATTTTGGGTAAATATAACTATTTTCTGCATTATCATATTTTGAATTCCTTTTTTGAGCTTTTCAGTACAGATTTCATTTACTCTATGTATCTAGATTTTAAAGCAGTGGCAAATTTAACATAAACCACTTGAAGTAACCCGAGGCGTGCAGTCTCAGTTGCAACCTAATATTCAAAAACTTGTCAGTGACAAACAATCGCAGCTTGTTAATGGATGTTGTGAAAATGACCGTTATCACATGCCAGCCACACCTAGATCCTACAATATCTCAAACTAATATGTGTTTCGTTTCTTGAAGTTTTAGTTCCATATGCTGCAATAAGAATATGTTAAAAAAAAGTCATGTGTGGTAATCTTACATTTTGTGTAACGTAAGAGTGGGCGTCGTTTTTGCTGTTTTCCGATGAAATTGCATTGGGTTTGCACCCTATGCAATTTCATTAGTCCCCCCTAGAAAACTTGAAATGACGGGCCTGGTCCCTTCTCCCTACATGAAAATCCCAATTTAGTTATACGAACGAAACCTATGAAGGTTTCGTTTGTATAACTAAATCGATTTGTATAATCTAATTCTAATTATTTTAAAAAGAAGTCATTTAAAATATTTTACATAATAATTTTTGCATTACAACAATAATATGAAAATTAGGTACAACATGTCAAACGTTATGTAACCTCTTGGGTTTTTCTTACAATGTTTTCGTTCTTTCTAAGAAATAATTGATTGATTAATTTCTGTATAGATTTTATTCAGCACACATAATTGGTCATGATTATTTTTTAATGTACGTTATTTATTTCCGTACCTATTTTAAGCCAATTTTAATGGTTTAAGAGAAGTCTCACTGAAGCAAATCAAAAAATAAAAATAATTAAATGAATTCTGAACAAAGTAAAAAAAAAATAACATGTAGTTGGTAGGAATATTGGGTATATTGATAAATGTAGTCATGAACGATGAAAAAAATTTCATAAAAGGGCTTATTTTGAACCCTTGTACTTTCAATTTAAAAATATTTTCCCGAAAAAGTTTCGGAAAATCGATTTTCATTTCTTCTACAAAAATTTAATGAAATTCGTTTTCAAGACGCAAATTCATTTTTCGAGGAGAAAAGTTCGCGTTCTCGTAAAATACATACAGCAGGTTGGGGGAAACGTATTATAGTTTTTTAAATACATAAAACCAGTTTTACGATATTATAGATTTTTCTGCCTTTGAGAATCGCTCGATGTATCTGAGGGGGTTTACAATTACGAGGCTGATAGGTGCTACTAACGTTATAAAAATATTATGTCGATATTAGGTTAAACAGTTTCTAATACATTTTTTACCGAATTTTTTACTGCAGTTAAAAAAAAAAATAAATGCATGTTCCCCTCAATTGCGAAAAAATCCCAAGCTAAAATAAGAATAAATTTTCTCTTCTAGTCCAGATTTTGTAACTTGTTCACTAATGATAGATCTTTAAAATGAGCAACGGATCAGACCTACAAATTTAGAGGCTCGTATGCCACATAGGTAATTATGTTAGAAAAACCGAACAAAAATATACCACTTGAATGAAAGGTTTTGCCCCTGCCCCGCCCCAAAAAAACTGAAATATATATGAATCTTCTGCCTTTTTTAAAATTTGATCATGTGACATTTCATCGCACTGATTGGTTTTGCATATGTTTGCGGTTCATGTATCTAACTTCCGGTTCCTTAAACTTATGTTAAATTAATTTTCCAAAACATTTTTAGGGACATTTTTAAATATCAGTTTCTTAATATTTTCAATAATCATTAAACTTGTATATTTAATTCAGCATAAAAAATATACTGCAATAGCAACTTTTACACAAACTATTGATGTTAACTGCCTATCAGGAGGAGTTCCTTTCACTCCGTCAATTTTAACTACTATGGGTACATGGGTACCCTTTATAATAGTGACGATTTTAATGTAGAAAGCAACTTTGATGAAGAAATTTCTATTTGTGAAATACAAGATAATTATGAAGGTCTTATAGAAGAAGTAAAAGTTTAGATACAAAAACTGCAAAAGCTATTTGACTGTATTTGTGCAACTTGCATCCAAGAAAACCACAAAATATTATGTCTTTAAGTTGACTATGCAAATTATGAAGAATGCTGCTAAATTTGCAAGAAAGTATAGAATTAGCGGCACGTTTTTCTTTTTTTTTTTTGAGCTGATGCAGATGATGTTGGAATTATTTCTGAAGATGAAATGATAATGATTTTTTCTTAACCAACTTTAAATTGACGCTGCGGTTTAGTTTAAATTTCTTTTTTACTTATAATGTTGGCGAATTTACGAAAATCGATCTTAATTAACTGTATAACTTTTTATCAACATTGTTTTATGTGTTAAAGTGCTATGTACAGCCATACTACATGCTAAGCGCAAGAGTAGTATCTGCAGTTGAGCTCAAATTGAGATATTACTCCTCAAAGTTTTGCGCCGCCTTGTATCCCTAGCAGCATCCTCTCATCTGCCGATGATCGGCCATTCATCGAAACCCGATGAAATTCTCATCGGCCGATGATCCAATATGTCTCATCGGCCAAGCAGAATCCGAGCAGCAAAATCTGATGAGAATACGATGAGATTTGGAGCAATTTACGAGCAGAACAGTCCCGTGCCGAGGAATTTCATCGGGAAACTTGATCGAAAGGATATCGTTTTCCGATGGAATATAGCTCGGCTTATTTTCATCGGGAAAGTTGATCGGAAGGATATCGCTTTCCGATGAAAAGTAGCTCATCGAAAACCGTGCTCGGATACTGATCGGAACGATGTCATCGTGCGTTACAGGATCAGTTTACGAGGAGTTTGTTGATCGGCCGAGCAAAATCCGATGAGTTGATGCTACTTGGGATTAGATTGAGATGAAACTTTTTTTTAGATTTTTTAAAGAAATATTTCCCTTTTTTAAATGACCATATATTTTTGTACTTTGGTAAAACACGTCATGAAGGGCCGCCTGGTGGCGATAACTCAATTTTGTTAGAAAGTGCAGGTACGACTTTTTGTGCTTAGCACGGCAGTATAGACTTGCAATACATTTTCCAGATGTTAATTGTTTTGTTTTTTGTTCTATAATTTTTCATCGTACATATTTAAAAGCCAGTAGACCTCTCACAAATAGATACATTTGCAAAAATATATCCCATGCTAAAAATTTATTATTCATTATTAAGAACCATTTATCCCCTTTTTAGCTATGCTTGCTTTAAATTTAAATGCGAAGTTGGTGGTCCATTTACCTCTTCTTTGGTGGTAATTTGAACACCTATCTCATTTTTTTAATAGAGCTGTAAAGAAATATTTAAATAGTTATTACTTTAGGAAAATGGATCAGCTTAGGCTTACTAATAAAGTCCAAGATGAAATTAGTCAATAAGATTACACTTTGTGCTTCAAAAATTTTATATAAGGCTTCAGAAACAAACTTTTTAAAATGAGGTTTTACTTACTCCAACTAACCCTAAGCAGTATTTAAAACTCTAGTTTGTACAAAAACAAAAAACAAAGAGCGATGAAGGAGAAAAAATAGAGAAAAATTTTATAATGTATCCATTGTAAACGACCAATTATTCATTTCATTGTGCGCAGCAGAGGCAAGTGGAGCATAATAATGCATCAAAACCGGACATTAAAAGACACTACATTATATATTCACTCTTTCCGATACCGAGAAAACTCACAAACCAAACTGATACTTTAAGCGAGGAGTGAATCATCTTCTACTTTTATGTGATCTTGCTTTTTGGCACGTGGCACCCTCTTGGGTATTTCTGTCCATCTCTAGCAGCCGGCTTCGGAAAGTAAGAGAGTAGTCAAAGACAGGGAAACTTGTTCTCTTCGTTTTCTCCTGATGCGGTCTCGACACTGTGTCAGGGGACATTTCGGTCTGAGATCACACGGTATCTATTTGGAATGACAACTTGAAATGTCAGATTTATGTTTGATGTCACAATATATCTATATCGAGTTTGGCGAGAGCGAACGTGGGAAGAATATTTAAGCCCTTTATAATGTCGAGTAAGCAAAGCGAAGCGAAAGGCGTGCAAAAAAAAGTTAATTTTGAAACTATTGTTGTTTTGACGTAAATGTTAAAAAAAAAGTTAATTTAGATAATGTGTAACTTTAGGTAAAATATATTATTAACTAGGGGAGGATAAGTAATGAAACATAATTTGCGTTTTTGTAAATATAAAACTACAATCTACTAAACTTGAACAATAAATTAGTAGGTGCTTTTAGGCTCAAAAAATAGGATTAATGATTAAATATAAACTGAGAAATACTGTAATTATTTGTTTTACTATAAATTTTTTAGGTTATGGATCTAATAACATTCTGTATATTTATTTAAAAAAGAAAAATGTTAAAGAATATCAGACAAAACGAGTTTGTGTGTGTAACCAAAAAAGAAAAAAAAAAAAAAAACAAGAAGTTCTGTCAAGAACTAAACTAGCCTACTTTCCCGTACATCGACTTCGGCATTCTAGCAGCTGATCATAATTCTCTTGATTATCTGAGACTAAAAATTATGTCAAACATACCTTTTTAGCACTTAAAGCTGATTTCTAAAAGCAAAATATACCCCTCTCATCAGATGAAATAAACACGTAAAAAGTAAATAAAGAAATAAATAAAGTTTTGTCGCACCTTTTAAAGAATGTAACTGTTACAGTTCTTCCGTAGAAAAAATCCTCAATCGTTTTCAAAATAAATAAATAAATAAATAAATAAAATTAAAGTACAAAGAGTATCAAAACACATTTTATCAAAGAAAGATAAAAAAAAAAAAAACTCGTCCTTTAATAAAATATCTCGAATTTCATTTTTAATCCGTTGCCGGTTGTTGAATATAAATAAAGAATAAAATGCGCTCGTGATTAAAGAATTTTTGTTACAAAAAAAATCGTCTGCCCCCCTAAAAAAGTAATAATAATAAATAAAATAAAACAAATGAATAAATAAACAAAAAATCGTCTGCACAGTCAGTCATTTTTTTCTGAGCCTGCATTTCCGCCATGTTTGCGGAGTCGGAGTGGGAATCAAAGTCCTCACAGAAAATTATTCAAAAAAGTACTTTACAAACATTATTTATCAAAACCATTTTCTTACAAAGTTAGTTTGAAGGAAATCTGACTTTAAGTTCAGGATCAACGTTCAACTTAAATTCCCCGTAGACGCTAATGTTAAATTTTTTTTTCTGAACGGTTCAATATTGAACGAAAAATGGTTCAAATCAAAAAGCGAAATGTGGGATTGAGCCTCTCCGAGATCTTTCAAACAAAAAAAAAGTTTATTCCATTCGGACGGTTTACTCAAAAGTTATTAGGTGGGGAAAGGTTGCTTGAACGGTTCAATGTTGAACGAAAAAATGTTCAAATTGAAAATTTAAATACGGTAATGAAGTATCCTTGCTGAGATCCTTTGAACAAAAAAAAATTTTATTTTGTAATACATATTTTAAAATTTACATATTTGTTACATAAGAAATATACATATCGTTGTGCACAATAGAAGCAAGTGAAGTACAATGATGTATCAAAGATTATTATTTACTAGCGGTACCCGCACGGCTTTGCTCGTGGTATAAAATTAAAAGTTCATTTGTAAATTAATTGATATAGCAGAAAAAATACTCTATTTTAGTTATAATTCAACCGAAGTTGAATTTGATCTTAATCTCCTGAATAAAATTTTCAAGAAGGATACTGCTCCGCAAGTTCTCCGATGTTCTGCTTTGGAGACCATCTATACTGAATATCCGGAAGAAGACTGGCTGCATGTGTATACGGATAGGTCATACTCGGTAAGCTGTGAATCTTCAGGCTCTGGAGTCTTTTCCAAACTCTTCTTCATTTCTGCGTCTGCTGGAAAAAACAGAACTGCCTTTGATGGAGAGGTAAAGGCCATCCGTATCGCATTGGAGAAACTCCTGGACTGTCTTCAAAAATTCGAAAAGGTTGTCCTACTCTCGGACTCGCAGGCAGCCGTACAAGCTATTGGCTCCGTTGAAGCTCCTATATCTGTTGAGGTCCTACAATGCCGAGAATTGATTGCGTTGTATTAGTCAAAGAGACAAATACATTAAGCTACAAGTGGATCCCTGGTCATTGCGGCATTTATGGAAATGATTAGGCAGATCTTCTCGCACGCAAAGGTGCAGCAATCAAATGCTTCTGGGCTGTCTTTTCACTCAAAAAAGCTCTTTTGGAAACAAAATTTGAAAATGAAATTCGAAACCCTAATGCAAGATCGTGTTAAACAGAAGACCTGGAGTGCCGAAGATCTCGCTAACATTCCCGATCGTCCTCGACGTGAGGCAGTGGCGATGTTCCGGTTAGTGACAGGACATGACTGCCTAAATGATCATCTCCATAGAATTGGCATTGTTGACTCTCCTCTTTGTTCTTTATGTGACCTTGGAGAACCTTTAAATAGAGCTCACTGCGCGGTTCTTCCGACTCCGAGACTACCCTGTATTGGAGAGCTAGAGAACGCCTGAGGCAATGACTTCGGTCAAATGTTACTTTTGTTAATTGTTCGGTTGTTTCACAATTGATGTTTTTTTATAATTGTAACCAGCCTTGCCATTAGAAATAAAAAAAAAGTTATAATTCAACTACAATTCCTTCAAAGTATGATATAAAAATTTGGTATGGGCCCTACACTACTTCTTTTTACGTGTACATTTCTTAGTAGATGCCTTAAGTGCTAAAATAGTGCTTGGAGGGAGCAAGATAACAATTCAAACATTTATATCCCTAGTTTGCCACGAAACAATGCAAAAAAATGTTTTACAATGATTAATCTCCTAAATATCGCCGATTTTAACATCATTCAGTGGATTTTTCGTAAAATATCGCCATTAGCACCAAATTGAACCCCTCCAAATTTTTTTTTAAATCGCCAAATTGGCGACAAATACTTGGCGACCAAAGGCTTGGCGATATATCGCCAAGTGGTCGCGCCAATTCATCTGCATTGAAATTAACACTGATTTACTCCATAAAAGGGGTAAAGCATCCCATTGTGACATTCAAATGAAACCACAAGGGGAGATTCACAAGAATAAGCCAAAAGAGAAAATAAGAACAATTTTGTTGCTCACAGAAACCAACAGAAATCTTACCAAAATTTGAAAGAAGAAGAAAGTTTCCTTTCCTAGCTTTAAAAACAAAACAATACATTTTCCGAAATGAAACACTTTAAAAAGAACGTTGCAATGTCGCAATTTATACGATATTTGGTTAATCTTTGTGCTTTGGGTACCCCTTTCTCGCTAAATGGGCGATAGACGCGCCTACTACTATTTCCAAACGTTGCCAAAATCAATATTGCTGAAATGCGAAATCTATGAAAATGAAAAAAAAAAAAAATCCGCCAAATCTTTTAATTAAGTCATTAGTATATTGGAAACAGGGTTGCCAGAAAAATACTACGCTCCTTATTTGGGCCGAAAAAATACTACCGTAGTATCAAAAATACTACGTCTGGCAACGCTGGAAAAAGAACGAAACAAAAATAAGTATGAACACGTAACCATGGTAACAACATGAAAAGTTGATTTCCGTTGATAAAATAATTCATTTCATCTCTCTTTTCAAACAAATTTTATTCTCGAGCCCAACCATTTTAGAATCGTTTGGCTTGCTTTACTGAAGGTAAGCCTTGAATTCCGGGATTCTAAAAACAATTGTTACAGCTCTCCTGATGATCGTAGAAACTTCGAAAAAATGTCATTTTGTGCAGAAAATTTCAAGCTTTCGAATGACATAAGACTTGAAAATGTGTATGAAATATTTCTTCCCTATTTTATCGAATTTCCACTAAGAATTCGAATAAAAAAAGAACGAAATGGAATTTTCGAAAAATAGCTTCGAGGTGCAAAACTACATGCTACAAACTAATTTTGTGTCAAGTATCTTGAAAATCAACCGAACGGTTTGGGCGCTGCGCGCGTAACAGACAGACAGAAAGACAGACAGAAGGACAGAAAGAAAGACAAACCTTCAGCTTTATTATTAGCAGAGAAAAGCTAATCCATTATAAGTTCACTCTGTTCGATACCGAAAAAAGCTTCTGAATTGAAATACTTTAATCAAGAAGTGATTTTTTTTTCTTTTGCAATCTTGCCTTGTGGCGCGTGGCACTTCTAGGGTATTTAACGTCCATCTCTTCGGAGAGTAGGGGCAGTCAGAGAGGGAAACTTGTTCTCTTCTTTTTCTTCCGATGCAGTCTCGACACTATGTCAGAGGACATTTTGGTCTGAGTTCACACAGTATCTGTTTGGAATAACAACTTGAAGTGTCAGAATGTTTGATGTCACAATATATGAAGATTAGATTAATTTCACACTTTAGTAAGTTTAACTTGAAAAGGAAGTTAAAAATTAATATATTCAAGTAAGAAGAATAATAATGCATGTTTTCTGAGAGAAAAAAATAAATGATACTTTTTAAAAAATTCTTCATTGTTTTATGCCATATTTAAGAGCTAGCTAAGTTACCTTTGACAATGAAATAAGAAAATTTGTTCAAAATGTAAAGTCTAAAAGCCATTCTCTCAAGAAAATCAAGTAACCACGCATTTTTATTTTTTCAGCTGTGTTTTAAAACTTTTAAATTAAAGACGCAAGCGTATAAAGCATTTTATAAATTGCTAATGCATCTTCATTTAATTGTTTCAGATAAAATATTTCTGAATATTCAGTTATTATAGTAAAAGTTAATTTGGCTCACGAAAAGTTTATTTTTAGTAAGAAGGAGAGATTAGTCATTTACCCACATAATTCTAATTTTAAATTAGAATGGCTTATTTTTAACCAAAACTGACAGTCTACAAGATTTTAAAACTCCTCCATGCAATGTAGCAAACTTAATCCTTTTACCATAATCCGGCAGAATACATAGTTATATAAACAAACGAAATAAATGCAAAACATGCTTAGTTTAAGATGAAAATGCAAATCGAAATAACACCATAAGCTATTTTTCACGGTATACAATTCAGGACAAATTACGCATTATTTCTAAATTTTTAATAAATGAAACATTTAAAGTTTCTAATTCAGCTGGCGCTTTTGGTATTCAAAACAATGCGAGGTTAAAGCCCAAAATTTATCAAAATTTTAATTTATTATTTAACGAATAAATAGTTTTTCTACTGAGCATAAACGATTGTTTTTATGCTTTCAATTTTTTTTTAAGAACTTGGACGAATACATTATTCATTTTGTGCGTGTGTGCGTGTGTGGATTTTTGCTTGAAATATTACTTAACAAACTTTAAAATAAAGGTACGGATTTTTTAAAGAACTATTCTAGCATGAGCAAATTTCCTAAATATTTTACACAGCAACTCCATCGATATTATTGATGTGCTGTTATGAAATAGAAGAACACACAAAGAGATTTTTTACGTAGAAATTAATCAAAACCTGTTCAGCACTTTTCAAACATGTGTATCCGTCAAAATTCAAAAAATTAAATATTTTACGACTACACTTCATTTTCCTGCGTCTCAGTTTCAGAGGAAAGTAAGACACTGCTCTAAAGAATGAAAAAAATCTTTAAAGATACACGCTGCAAGAAATAAGCTGTTGTTTATGCAGAAAAACTGGCAGCAGAGGTTTCAGTTTAAAACTGTAAAAGCACAGTAATAAACCGTAAAACTTGCAATTTTACACTTTATTACTGTAAAATTAGCAGTATTATCATAAAATTAACTGTATTATACTGTAAAAACAACAGTATAATGCTTTTAACAGAGGTTCCAGTTCAAAACTAAAATGCAGAGTTGAACTGTGAAACTAGCAATTTTACAGTTTATTACTGTAAACAAGGAATTTTAGTCTACTTCCGTAAAATGAGCAATTTTACAGTTTGTAACTGTCAGCATAAAAATACAAGCTAACCTTGCAACTGGATCTAAGTATGTGCATTTCATGGACTAAGACAGATACATTTTAACAATGGACAACAATTTAGAGTTTATTTTAATACTGAAAGTTGTTGTGGAAAATCAATTGTTCCCGGTGGACATAGAAAACCAGCTGAATTCCATTTACACTTTGTTTTCTTGATGGTAGAACAAGCTGTAGGATACGTGGTAGTCATGATGATTTTAAAATGCCGCAACAAAGACGTGAAAATAAACACGGGCAGGCAGCATCACACGAACCAGAACACAGAGCTCAGCAAAGACCCCAGGAAGTGCCGACGCACAAGTCCACACAAGTTTATATGTAGCTCCAACTACAAATTTGCATAAACTCGCCTGCAGAATTTACATACCAGTTACACTAAAGTTAAAAATAATTGCATTAGTGCATCAAAATAAAAAATCTGGTATGGACCCCACACTACTTCCTTTTACGTGTAAATTTCTTAGTAGTTGCCTTAAGTGTTAAAAAAAGTGCTTGGAGTGAGCAAGGTAACAATTCAAATATTTACTCCCCTAATCTGCCACGAAACAATGCAAAGAATATTTTACAATGGTTAATTTTCCTAATATTGCTGATTTTAATATCATTCAGTGAATTTTTCTCAAAATATCGCCAATAGAAGTTGAACTCAAATTCAGAAAATAATTTTTTCGCCAAATTTGTGGCCAACTTGGCGATATATCGCCAAGTTGGCGTCAAACACTTGGCGACCAAAAGCTTGGTGACATATCGCCAAGTGGTCGCGCCAATTCATATCACTTGAGTCTGCATTGAAATACCCCAGAAAAAGGGTAAAACACCCCCTTGGGAACATTCAAATGCAACCACAAGGGGAGGTGCACAACTAGACCATCCTCAAAGCCTACATACCAAGCTAGAAGTTTCTACGGCATATTGTTTTTGAGTTATGCGACCCACATACATACATACGTACATACAGACGTCACGAGAAAACTCGTCGTAATTAACTCGGGGGTGGTAGAAAAGGATTTTTCGGCTGCTTATATATTGGTAGGTACATATGCACGTGCTGACAGGTCGAAAAAACTACGCAACATTCATTCGGGGGTAAGTAAAATCAAAATTTAGATTCAAATTTCAGTGATTTTTTTTTCGCGATCACAATACTTCCTTTACTACGTAAAAGGAATTAAAAATGTATGTACATGCAGTTAGAGTAATTTTTGTTGAAACTTATCAATTCACAACCAGACCACTATCGCCAGACTCAAAAATAAATATTTCTTTTTTTTTTTAATCTATTAAATTATTATTATTATTTTTTTTATTTCTTTTTATTTTATTTTATTTTATTTATTTATTTATTTATTTATTTATTTATTTTTTTTGAGTTTTGAGGGACAAGAGCATTATGTTTGCTAACGATTACTGTAAAATTACTGTAAAATTAGCTGCATTATACTGTAGAAACAACAAATATTTTTCAGTGAAATGGAAACAAAAACCTAACGAACTAAAATCACTGATCTAAGTCTTTATTTTCCTAAGTGCCTAATAGTTTTATTTGTTAATTAATAGCATACATCAGCTACATCAGCAAATATTTCATTCTTCATAGTAGCTATGACATTTTTCTTTTAAACTTCAATTTAAGATTAAACTGCGATTAAGAAAATAAGGAAAGGAGGCCTAGCATACATGTCAGCAACCTTTCAGTTCTCTTTGTGCCACTTTTTCTTTTACTCGAGTGTTAAGTGGTAGCTGATTGACTTCGAAGACTCAAACGGAGCGTAAAATTCCCCCTTCGGGCGGTTCTTCTTAGTTCAGTTTTCTACCTTTCTTTCTTTCTTTTTCTCCAATTCTTTTTGATCCCGAAATGAGTAAAGATGCTTTCCAATTTAATTCATTTTGGAGCGGAAAATAGAAAATCATATTTATCATCTACACTGTATATTAAAATACTGGCTAAGCTAATTATTTAGCTCCGAACTTGCATTTTAAAATACAGTTACGGTAGTAATCGTAAGTAAATAATAAATAGACCGCACGGTCAAAAAAATAATAATAAATAAATAGATTAAAACATAAAGAAAACTTCAAACTTCTTTCTACATCATTCATCCTGATTCTGACGTACACTGCTGTTGTTGTTACAGTATAGTACTGGCAGCCGAGGTTCCAATTTAAAACCGCAAAATGCACAGTAATGAACTGTGAAACTAGCAATTTTACAGTTTCTTACTGTAAAGTTAGGAATTTCACAGTTTATTGCCGTACAATTTAGCTGTGTTGTACCGTAAAAACAACTGTATAATGCTGGAAGCAGAAGCTCTAGTTTAAAATTGTAAAATGCATGGTAATAAGCTGTTAAATTAGGGATTTTACAATTTATTACTGTAAAATTAGCAATTTTATAGTTAAGTACTGTCAAAGTAGCAATTGTACAGTTTATTACTGTGAAATTACAAGTTTTACAGTTAATTACTATAAAATTAGCTATATTATACTGTAAAAACAACATTCGTTTTTTGCAGTGTAAAATGATTTGCTGTAGCCATTTATGACGTTGGTTTACCGCCCATCATCCCCCTTTGTTAAATTACATTTAAGAAGCTGCCTTTTATTTTTGATACAAGTTTCTGGTTTCTTTCTTGCAGGGAATAAATGAAGTTTGCAATAAAGGATCATGATTAAATAAAGTTTATTGAAAAAATGATGCTGTAAAATATAGTTTAACCACTTTAATTCAAGCACGCTTTTTACGAATTACTGCTAAAACGATCTATCCGATTCCCCCCTCCCGAACGGTTTTTTGTTCGTCGGATATGACGAAATATGGCTAAGACGAATTGGTTTTAAAGATTTCATGTCTCATGGAGATCGCTTAAACTTTGTTCGAATATAGTAAACTGTCAAAAAAATTTGTAAGGTTACCATTGTTAATAGGTCTAACACTAGACAACTTCTTGAGTAAGCTGTTTACACGTAGCCTGTGTAAAGTTCCACCAAGCATTAGAATGGGATATTGTTTATAGCGCTTGCGTTAAGACAAACATCGGCGCAGAGATCTTAAAGTCTTATGAACCAAGATGCGTCTTAACGGCCGAGGGACAAAACGCGCTTGCTTTGAGAGCTCTCTGTACGCGGTAAGTTCGCGGTTATATTTCATCGTGTGTAGTTCGATTAATTTACAAATTTGTGTAAGAATAATTGGTTGTAGGAAAGCATGGACCAGATAAACATTAAATAAACGAATAATTGAAAATAACTTCCAGCCTGATGAATGCTCTTCCTTCTTCTTTATTTTAACAGAGAATTATGGGGTTACCTTATAGACACACAGAAATAGGTAAAATGTTTTGCTGTAGCGACACTACTGTGGTGATAAAATCACCACATTTAGGAACACCGCCAATATTTCGCTTCACTGCGCGCCAACAAAATCATTTGTCAAATTACAAGGCTGAGTGTTTGTTAGTGCATAGCTTTGCGTTTAAGCCATTGTCTTGACAACATAGTCTTAACGGCGAAACATAGCCCGTGCTACGGGGACCGGAATTTAAATTTGGAGCGTGAACGCAATTTGAAAAATTGATTATGAGAGAGTTAAAATTTTGCATCGGTGTTGATAAAAAAAAAAACCTGGAGACAACAAAAGTGGATAAGCATTGTTTGTTTTTATCAATTACATAAGATAGTTTACATATATCGCACATCCAGAATGAAAGGGGCACATCTCAAAAAATGCATTTTTCGGAAATATGTTTAAATAGCGTACCTTAGTACACCTTACATGAGAAACCGACCCATTTTTTTCTAGTGTTAACAGTCGCAGCTAAAAAGCAACTTATGCCCTTATCATTCTCCAGATTCTGCCGATTGTGAAGGGAGAATTGAGTTTGAAAGGGGCACATCTTTGATAATCAGAGTTCGCCGAGCGGAATTGGTGCAAATTATGGCTAGTACTCTTTTTTAAACCAATTAAGAAAACCGTAATTTTGCTTTTTTTGAAGTGACACTCGTTTTAATTGTTCGTTATTAAGTATAAATTGTTTGTGCACAAGTACTTTATGAAGGGTTCCTTTTTTTAGAATAAGAAGAATAGTATTATGTAACCTAGCGTCAAATCATTAGGAATTAAAATTTGATTTAATATCGCTCTGAAATGAAACAGCGATAGGAAGTATCAGTTGACAAAATGTTTCACATTTCAAATAAAATAAATGTATCTAAAAATCCTTAGAACAATTTTTTCTTCGAGAAAACTTGCAATTTTTTAATATACTAAAATTTCCTATATTTCATACAGTACATTCTATCATTACAGCTAATTCAAAAAGAATGTATAAAAATATTTTTGGTAAAACTAAGCATCATGACTTCAGTGCATAATTAACCGTTTTAAATTCTACAGTCGAAAAATAAGTGAATCTAATTATTTTTTATTAGTTTTGTTTATCAGCTTCTATGCTTTTATATTTAAAAAAATTGCTATTAAATTGAAAACAGTAACGTATTACCTAATTTGTTGATTAAATACTTTTAGAACTATTTTATAACTCTACTACACAGAACCCTTTTTGTTAAATGTTTGTTAAAAGCTACAAACTTGAAAATAACTTTGTCACACATTTAGAATTACTATACCTATTTAAGTACAACGTTTAAACTACAAGCAAGGTCAATATTGAGAAATCAAACACAAAAAAAAAAAAAAAAAAAAAAATCTGCAAACGATTTAGAGATACGTTATTTTTTTTAATAAATTTGAAATTCTTCGTATTATTTTTTCCCTTCGACTTTTTTGAATAGATCGTCTGCTTTGCGTTAAACCTTCTGAAATGTTAAATCGAATCATTAATAAAGAAAGAAAACTATAATTGCTGTTGACTTCTGCGCCCGTTTTGATCTAAATTCACCTGTTAAAGAGCGAAAATTAAATTGGTAGTAGAATGTTTACATTCTGAATTTCGGTAAGATATCAATGTTTACAGAAAGGCTTAATTTTTACTTAAACTGAAATAATAACTGTATGAGAGTAAAATTTTGTATTAATGTTATTGTATTGTCATTCCTGCGAAACTGAACTACAAAGATGGAAATACCAATTACTGTCTAACATTTTTTCGCGAAACCTCCGTTGAATCTGCGCACGCGCCAAGTCTCTTCTGACTCTCTCGAAATAGGGGGGAAATGCAACGAGGAAGTAGCAAGCGAACAAAAACTGAAGGCATTGGGAAGTGCGCATCCTAAACCTATCTCCCCTTTTTCAAATGGAAGCGTTCGTGGCTGCCAGGCGCACAATACGCAAACAGACAGTAGTTATTACTTTTTTACTTCCTTGTAAGTAGTACAGGAAGTAATGTTTTCTCGAAAAGATTTGCATTCAACTGCGGCCTAAATTTCTACTTTACTCATTCTCGAAGGAATGTTTTTTTTTTTTTTTTTGGCGCATCCGACCGTGCATACGTACGTACAAAAGTATAAGCAACTAAAATGCCCTTTTTTCCCATTATCGAGTTAATTAACACGAGTTGTCTCGTGATGCGTAGGAATCAGGTATGAATCAAAATCCCTACAAAAAGTAGTGTAAAATTTCGCCTGTAGAAAAGAGAAATTTTATGATTTTAAAGTTTAATTTAGGCCTTTTCGGATTTCGTAAAATTTCAGCCACTGTAAGTAATAATGTAAGTATTCCACTTAAAAGATTTTCTTGCAACTCTCAGCCCCCCTCTCGTAAGCAGAGTGAAAGAACCCTGGCGTGACATTCTGAGCATGAAAGGACCTACGTGCCAAATGTGGCTCAAATCCGTTGTAATTTGGGATTTGTATGAAGAACCCCCCTTCCTTGGGGGTAGGCGGTTGCCCCCACTCGTGGATAAAACAAGAGGCCAGATTCAAATTGCACAAAACATGCATCATTAAAAATGTAGGTTAAAATCATGACAAGAACTTCAAAAAAAAAATTAAATGGTGTATAAACCGATGCCCGTAAGAATAGCTATTTTGAGATGTGCCCCTTTCATTCTCCACGAAAATGGAGAATGAAAGGGGCACTTCTCATTAATTACCGACTTATTTAAAATTGACCGGGAAACGCAGACCATAGTCACCTAGCAGAACCTTTAATCAACCAATCAATGAGAGTTTATCTAATTTCAATAGTTATTAGAGTCAGGGCAAGGATTGAAAAAAGTTTAAATTTTCAAATCGACTTTTCTCAAAACAGCTATTTTGAGATATGCCCCTTTCATTCTGGATGTGCGATATGTACAGTACAGAACCTTTTATCCGGGAACCAAAATACCGGGAAACCAGAAAACCAGCAACATTTTGTCGATTTTGCCGCCACTTTTTAAAATACGCGATTCCGGCAATTTCTAAAAAATGAAGAGATTTTTTTTTTCGTTTTTCTTTTGAAATACCTTAATGAATATGAACGGTTTCTTTATAAATACCATATAAGTGGCATATAGCTCAAAAAATTTTAATATTGCAATATCTATAAACACTTCTGGATCGTTTTCTCTTCAGATTTTAAGATGCATTACTATTTATTATAGTAACTTGGGTTTTATAAACAATTGGCAAATATCGCTTCGTAACGATCCAGAAAACCGGGAAATTCAGTTATCCGGGATAGCTATGGTCCCGAACATCCCGGATAATTGGTTCTCTACTGTATATATATATATATATATATATATATCATCAAAAGTGATTAATTCTCACATAAAGAATACAAATATGTTTGAATAGGTCATATACAAATTTTACGGTATTACATTAATAATTTAAAATTAATAAAAAACATTCATGTGTCAAGAGCCTAGTCATTGCGGTAACTATCCACTATATGCATTTATTTGAAATTGCCACAACCATGGTGTAACCTTTCAAAAGTGATGTGTCACTTTACACCAGGTATACCAGTTATTTCATAACAGTCTAATGTTGTAGCAAATGCACCCACAGCTCGATCATAGCATCCTAAGACTGCAGTTTCGCCCTTATTATAGGCTCCTCAGTTAGGAATAGCCAATGATCGAGCCGGAGGCAAAAATCCTCTTATTGTAGCTAAGATAGCCAACAAACTGGTAGATAAAGTGAATTTATCTTACCAATATCCAATGTTATTTGAGATAATGCAGTATAAAAAGTAATCCTCCACTAAGCTTTAATGTTTTATACTAAACCAATTTTAATCCGTTACAAATTTATTTAAGTAACTAAATTAACAGCAGCACTACTGCCACCGTATTTATGAAGTAAGGTTGCACAAAAGTATTACAGTGAAGGTCATTTGGGGTTTATTTTAACGATGTTCGACTATAGTAGTTTCTGTTAAATTAGTTATTTAAACAAATTTGTAACGGATAAAAATTGCTTTGTTATAAAACATTTAAGCTTAGTGGAGGATTACTTTTCATATTGCATTATCCCAAATTTACAACAGATTTAACGTGTATTTTCTTTTTTTTTTAAGTCCAAAGCAATTTAGAGATCCTTCCTAAACCCTCTGAAGCAAAGAAAATATACAACAGATAAGCATGTGCTATCCAATGCAATCCCTCGACATCTATCCGAAATATTTCTTCCTTCGAAGATGAATTCAATTTTCTTTTGCTTTATCAGAACATGAATATTTCTGTATTTTTCTAGAAATATGTGTGACTTAGCTCCGAGTTTTTTAAGAAGTTTTTCAGAAATATTTGCAGTTCTTCTAGTTCTAGTTTATCTAGTTCAAACAAACATTTTTTATTCAGAATCTTTAATGCGTGAGATTTTTTTATTAGTGTTAGAGTTGTACACAACAAATGTTAACTTGGTTTATGATATAAAGTGTTAAATGTTATCAAAATCACCTGGTACTGATTTTATTAATTTTCTGTAAAGGAAAATTATTGCGTTATGTAATTATTTCCGTGTTTAATGATGTTAGTTTGAAATTAGAGATAGGGCTTCTTCTAAAAATATAAGAAACTAATTCACACATTCATGACAAGTCGACTAATAAATAACGAAAACTTCATGTATGACTTCTCATGAGTTCAACTCATGTACAGAAATCGGTAAATATAGCTCGCTAGCTATTTGAATTGTGTTTTATAATTGTTGGTATAAAATACATAGAACAGGGCAAAGTTTCTTTTTTTTTTTTTGAAGGAATTTCTCAATTTTTATTTTTGAGACATTTAGTCGGTTTTAGAAGAAACACGCTAAAAATAGTTTTGAAAATAAAACTGTTATGCCATTAGACGCCTAAGGACATCAAGTAGATAACCTTCAATTATGTTAAATAATTGTTTATTTGAATTTAAGACCTTATGGATTGTGTGATTTTTTTCGGTAGATTTTATTGAGAGCTAGACAATTATTTGAGATGCAGCTGTAGTACTTTTTAAATATTGGGTTACTAGTGTTATTACTTATGTTACTTTTCTCAGTTACTGTCCTTGGCATACCATTGGCATTTGCAGAAAACTACTCTTAACTTAGAAAAATAATTAAAGAATTTTTTTCCGTTGATTTAAAGTAATAAACTTGCTTAAATACATAGACATTTATAATAGTTGGAAAAATATTTATTAATAGACACAATTGAAAGTTTAGAATTCCAATAACATCATGTATTTGATCTTCCTTTGCGTCCATTCATTAATCTAACACGTTGTCAATATATTGATTGATCATTGCTTTTAGCAAAGATATGCGGCTACCTTTAGCTCAGCTTTACGATAGATGAAATTTCAATCTATTCATTAAGCAGTTAGGAAATGATTAATCAATTTGTAGGTGTCCGTCTAACTATAACAAAATAACAGCATTGGATAAAAAAAAAGAGAATTTGTTTTTGCATGGTAAAAGTTGCATTAAAAAAATAACAATAAAAAACATATATCAGCGGGTTGCAAGAAGTTGTACATTTCAATACACAGTCTTTTGTTTAATACATGAAAGTAATCTTTATTACCTATGTAATTGCTTGGAGATAAAACAGCATAATTAAAATAAATTACATTTACAAGTTTAGATTAGCACATAATAAAATTGATTGCATCCCGTTTAGTAAAATATTGAATTCAATATTAAACGAATTTCTGATAAGACATAATTACATTTTTGAAAAATGAATGCGTAACAAAGCACTGCAGAATAGATGATTTTATTAGGAGGGGACAATATGAGGAGCTAAAGTTTGTTTAAAGCTAAAGGAAAAATAAAGAGCAAGTACTCTGCTCACTTGCTATACACCACCGACTCAGTTATTTCGATCCATGGACTGTAGTTCCGTGCTTATTATGCACTCATCAGCATGGAATACGAAAGTACCCGAGTTGGAGGCACAAATCCTCTTATAGATCAGAGAGTTTACGAGTTGTACCGTACCAAGTGCGGTCGCTCGCTGGTATTCTAATTTCACATCAGCTACCAGTTTTTTTTTTTTTGGCTCTCTTTGCTCTATAAGAGGAATTTTGCCTTCAACGCGATTACTTTCGTATTCCATGCTGATGAGTGCATAATAAGCACGAAGCTGCAGTCCATGGATCGAAATGATCGAGTTGGCGGTGTATTGCATGTTCCTGCCTTAGCCCTTGCTTAGGGGCGGTTACTCACTGCTTTATACTCTGCTCACTGTTTCACGTGAGAATATTTTCTTTTTTTATTTACTAGCTATATACGCTAACAAAACATCCGCCCTTAGTTCTTATAATGTATCCATTGTACTAATAAAACCCCCCTTTCGTGGAGTTGAAAATTATATTCTGAGCTGTTTCTTACAATTAAAATGCGCACCAGAAATTTTATATAAGCTCCGAAGGTGTAACACATAAGAAAAATGACAACTGTCCGTCAAATTTCCCATTTCAGGAAGCTGTGTTTATATGTGAATAAAAAGTAATTAAAAAAAAACTATCTCTTAAGTATTGGGGTTAAGTAGTAAAAAAAATACATAAAGATTTTGGAATACAGAGTATAAATATAATTGATATAAGCAAATATTAATACACATCACACAGTTCCGTACCTTTAAACACAACTGGGCCATTCCATGAAAAGTGAAACCAATTGCTCAAAAAATCATATTGAAGTTATGTTGCTATGTTATACATCATTTTAAAGCTTAAGATGTATATTTTAAGAATCCTGCATTGGTTTTTTGGTGAGAGTTAGAATAATACTTGTTCTCTTAGTTGGAAGTACGATATTCACGAACTTGTAAAAAATCAGAAAAAAGAACACATTTTCAAATGCATATTTCTCATCGAAAAATAAAAACAAAAATAACTACTTGTAGCACAATTTTAACTACTAAGACGGTACTATAATAATATGCATTCATTAATTTCTTTTGAATTGATCTAAATGGTGTAATTGAAGTTTGAAAAAAAGAAGTTTGATGTTACGTCTGTAACAAAAAAGAAACAAAAGTTGTCATTACATCTTAAAAAATCAAAATTAAAAAAAACCCTTAATGGTCCTTTTGGCAAATTCTTAGAGTAATTGCCCACCATAGTTAAAAATATTTCAACTGATTTAGTTTTTAAATTAATGCTGTTACAGACGTAACATTTCGGACCTAACAAATGGCTCAATGTTACGTCCGTAGCAAAAGTAAATTTCCAATTAAATAGGTAAAAAGCACAGGATGAGCAATACATGTATATTGCATAATATGGTACGAGTACTAAAGTTTCTGGTATTCTGATTTTGAATTTTTTAATTAAATAGGCATGTAATTGAAATTTATTTGCGAAAATGCCGTTTGAATTTCGAAAACGTCGGACGAAAAAGCACACATTTTTTCATTCAAAAAAAAATATCAAAATTGACCAACTGTCACCAAGAAGGTTAAATTTTAGTTTGGTACTCGTATTCTGCTATATCATCCAACATTTTCAAATTTTTAAGTTCTCTTAAGAACAATCACTGATTCTAGGAAGGAATTTACTTTTCCCGATTTTTTTATGTAGCAGCCCCATTATGCATTAATTTTAAGAATACCAAATAAATAAATTTGTGTGAAGGCCCTTCTTAACTTTTCTTGTGCCAATCTTTCTTGGAAATAATTGTCTTAAGATGCATTAAATTATTGTTACATATTGACATATCGGCATATGCTCTCAACTCCCCAGACTTTCCCAAATTTTTTAAAACTGTTACAGTATAACTTAAAATATTCAAATAATGTGTTAATTAATGCTACTGTATTGTTTTAGCACAAAAATCTTTGTTTATTCCTGCTTTAAAATACTGTTTTCTACTTTCAAATCAGAGATGTTACGTCTGTAACACCACTTTGTTTCGTCCGTAACAAGTTTATGAATTTTTTTCACAAATTCGGCAGTCAAATTCCACACAATCTTTATGGTTTTAGAAAGCTTGAAGTCTCTAGAACACGTATTTAAAAAAAAAAGTTCAAAATTTCCGTATAATTCAGAGGAATATTGTAAGTTGTATGACATAGTCGAGTTTTTGCTGTTTTGTGAATTACGTCTGTAACAGGCAGTTTTTAATTTCTGTATTTTTTTGTAATTAAGAAATCTGCACGCAAATTTAATGTAGCATAAACATCATCAAGTTACACTACAGAAAAAAAAAATGAAGACTTTCATCAGCCCAAACCAGAATTATTTGTGTTCAAAGTCTACGATTGTTACGTCTGTAACGATGGAATTGCCCAACTGTAAAGTAAAACGAACTTAGCATAACAATATACAGGGTGTCCACTCCAATCGTGGACCAATAGCTAATTTCTAAACCGTTAGAGATAAGCATATAGTTTATTTAGGAAAAAATCTCCAAATTACGAAAGGAATTTTGGGTCTATTCAATGTTTTTCAAAAAATCAAATTTTGAAAGAGTTACGAAATTTAAATTTTTATACAGCCCCCAAGTCCTATCAATCATATTTAGTAAAACATTCCTGACACTGTAACGTTTAAAACTAAAAAAAATCACCCTTCTACCACAAAAATTGACCGAGTTATGACGTTTTGAAAAATCAAGATTTTGCATTGTTTCATGACGCTATCGAGGGAACGATCTCTCGATGACGTCATGAAACAATGCAAAATCTTGATTTTTCAAAACGTCATAACTCGGTCAATTTTTGTGGTAGAAGGGTGATTTTTTTTAGTTTTAAACGTTACAGTGTCAGGAATGTTTTACTAAATATGATTGATAGGACTTGGGGGCTGTATAAAAATTTAAATTTCGTAACTCTTTCAAAATTTGATTTTTTGAAAAACATTGAATAGACCCAAAATTCCTTTCGTAATTTGGAGATTTTTTCCTAAATAAACTATATGCTTATCTCTAACGGTTTAGAAATTTGCTATTGGTCCACGATTGGAGTGGACACCCTGTATATTTTTTACATTGCAGATTATATTCAATTGGTTTTCCAAAAGCGTCTCAAAGTTCAACATTTTTTTAAAATCTAATTCAACAATTAATTCTAGTATTGCTATATACAGTACTTGCAATAAAATTTATTCGAATGGTAATGCATAAAAGATAACCGAACTTGAAGTATGAGAACATATTTACTTATTTACTTTGTACCTCGTTTATATTTTAAAAAATGTGAAACTTAAACCGGTAATGTATATTTTAGCAAAATGAAAGAAAGCATTCGCAATTACCAAGAAAAATTAGGAGAGAGTTTACTGTTTCTTTGTATTTCTGCTGAAAATATATGTGGAGATTGTGGAAAAGATTTCAATATATACAATGCAAATGTGTGTATCTCGAGAAAGATTTGTTTTGAGCTTCAAAGAACTTTTGAAGATGCGTCATTCTGAAACGTTTGTTGTTTATTCTGGACTTCAAAATTCGAGTTGTGCTGATTTATGCAGAGAGTTCTCATGATTTTCCCTCCTGAAAGTTATGTAATATTCTTCATTCAGAAGTGTGGTGTGGTGATCATTCCTTCATCCTAAGTAGCTCTTACTTTGAAAAGTTTACGCGATATCTATTGTCAGAAAGTTTATTTTAGCTGCATTAGTTCCGAAACATTACTTTATCAAGTTGTAATAACTATGAACCAAAATATTTCCTTTGATAGTAAACTTCAAAAAAAAAAAAATAATTTTCAGCAAAAAATAATCTCAGAACCTTGAAAAGTCAACTTTCGGATAGAATATCAAACTTTTTTTGTATTTTTGAATTAGAATATATGAGCTTTTTTCTTCCGGAACCTTTTTGAATTTTGTTCCTACCGTATTTAGAAGCGGAGAAAAAATCATTTTAATATTGCACGGCTGCTTTTTGTAGCGGAAGTTGGACCTGATGCTTAAAATCAAAACATAAATTCGAGGATATTTCAATTCTAATTATTGGTAAAAAAATAAAGATAGTAAAAAATTAGGCGTGGACTCTAACAGAGTCTGAAGAAGGTGTTGTTTATGGCTATGGTGCTTTTTAAATGGATTTAGCTCGCAATGCTTCATATGTTTGAATAAAAATCTTTAATTGCATTTACCTTAGAATCGATTATGTGTTATTTTTCATACATAATTGTGGTTATGACAGCCCATTTTGTATTTATCAACTTTCGGGCTGAAATGCACAAACATTGTCCCATTGCTTGGAAGTATATAATAGCTGGCAGTATTTCTTTTTCTAACTAATTTTATGCTCCTTTTTCTAAAAACACCAAAGGAGTAAATGTTTTGTCATATTTTTTTAAAAACTTGTCCGAACGGGAGATACCTGAATCTTATTATCTAACGATGCATTTAACGTGTCTCATTTTTTGACCTAAGACTAAAGTCATAGTATATCTCTATATCATATTCATTTTTAGAAACTGTTGCAATAAAAACAATTCGTTGATTCATTTACAACATATTATACATTTTCATTGTATCCGCATAAAATTATTATTGTTAGTATCATAAACATTTTAATTTTTGTGTGACTGTAGGTTTCTATTAACATTACAATTTTGCTCATTTCATACTGCATTGAAAAGTTTCCTGATGATTCTAATATACGTTATGATTTAACTTTTAAGGTAAGCGTTCTTTTTGTAAGATACTTAATGCAAATTGAAAAAAAAAATGCATCTGTCAAATTTTAAGCCTTGTTTATTTCGCTAAACTGACAAATGTAGTTTGTATAAATGGAGCGTTTAGGTCCTAAAAAAGTAATAACTATACTGGTACAGGCTTTAAGATTTATAAATATAGACGAAGAAATTGCAAACTTTATACTCAGTTAAGACTTCAAGAACCAACCTATATTCATATCAAACGATGTGCACAGGGTGGCTTTAATAAACATACAATTTTAAATTTAAATATCACAAGAACCGTCTCAGATAGCGCGTCAAATATGTTTTCATTGGAAATAGCATCCAGAAGGGAATTAAATCACAATGTTTTCGAAATGAGGACCTTGAGAGGCGATACAACACCACAACCTAGCCATTAATTAAAAAGGGTCTTGTACACTGTACAGGGGTTTATCTTTTTGCAAATGAGTTAAAACAAATTTCTTCTGGCTATTAAGTTATGCTGGCTTCTTCTTGCACATCATGTCTGTGATGTGGATCCCCAAAAAGAAATCGCACGCATTCATATCCAGTGAATAAGATGGGCAACTTTATTTAATGCACCTTCCAATTCTCCAGGATAAGAGTTCGAGTATTGATAAGCAAGTAACCGGGTTCAAAACACATTGTAGATTAATTATCTCTTCGACATTCTCTTCAGTTAAAAAATTAAGGGCTATCTGCAACGATTTTTATGTTATTTTATTTTAAAGTTGTGGGTTAATTAAAAGC
The DNA here is from genome assembly GCA_038373865.1 of Uloborus plumipes. Taxonomy (NCBI): domain Eukaryota; kingdom Metazoa; phylum Arthropoda; class Arachnida; order Araneae; family Uloboridae; genus Uloborus; species Uloborus plumipes. The sequence goes on along the minus strand of JAXGGA010004206.1, from coordinate 30,054 downwards.
TATCCTGTATATTATATTGTAATTTTTACGTTAGTGTTAACAGTACAATATTTACTGTCCTGGAATTACTTTGATATATCCCAAAAAAATCGGAAATTTGGGGACTTTTTTTCTCGCCAAGCATATTGTTGCCACAAAACTGTTTTTAAAAAACTTAAAAAAATAGTACAAATACAAGAAAATTCTAAATTTGACAACAGCAAAAACCTATAAGCTGAAAAAACCTAAATTGGGAACATCAAAACAAGAAACAGCAACCCTAAAAAGTCCGTAAGGAGAGCCAGATTTGGAGCGATTTTTTTTGTGGGGGGGGGGGGAGGTATATTCAAGTTATACCAACTGTCCTTTGTTGGTGGGCACAAGAAACACACAAAGCACGTTCGTTCACTCAATTCAAACCAACTATTACTTGCAGTATAAAGATAAAGTGCTCCTGGTTCTTGGGGGAAAAAAAATGTTACAAAACTCATCCTCCCCTATCTGAACATAAAAAAGAAGGAAAACTTAGAATTTTATGAGAAAGAACGCTCTTTGCTCGTCAATACTTGAAACGCTTTTTCATACTATCCGATGACAAGTGAGCACGCAACATATTTTCTAACATTAAATCCTCTATTCTTGAGACAAAGAACATGACATAGGAAGCAACTTTAAAGAGAGCTCACTTTGTCTTTCGATCTATGTTCGGAAGAAAACATTTATATTGTACTTGCATCCTTTCTTTGATGCTGTTCTTATACATAAATTATGTGTATTGCTAAAAAATAAAATGTGGAGGATCTGTTTTAGTGATATAGGCTATTTTATTTGTAAAAGCAAGTTTAAATTGTATACAAATAGTTGATTGAGTTTTAAATTTGAATCAAAATATCTTTTCCAACTCATATTTTCAAATTGAAATGAATGGAAATAATTTCAGAATGGTATCTAAATGCGAAGAGTTGAAAATATGAGTATTATGCGAAGTGAAGAATTAGTTTTAGCCAAAAATGGTAATCTTCATATACATTTTGAACAAGGACTTGTCGCCTGTTTTAGAATACTTATAAGCTCATTGTTTTGGAACGGCTTTTAAAACACTTCTGAGAAGATTTTTCAGAACACTTATTTGTTTCGGCATACTTTTTAAAACTTTTTAGAGTTACATTTGACTCTATTTTAGCGCACCGACTCATGTCTTTTCTTTTAGAATACTTTATAGCACTTAATGGAACGCTTTTTACACTTCTTACGGAGCCGTCTTTTGTTAATACCAGCAGACTTTTTCGTTAGATTTGCAGCAATCTCGTGGAACATATACACACACTTCAGTTTTCCTTAAGTAGCACTACACGTGGCCGGACGTACTACGCACTACACGTGGATCAGTTGGATGGGTCAATCAAGAAACATACAAGCGCCTGTCCATCATCCCCAGAAGTAATGATTTGGAATTGAACTTGGCGGACTTAGTGACCACGACCCATATTTAACGTGCCTCAGCCCCTGTTAGTGAATACGGAGGATCTTCGACCATGCTGGAATTTAATCTGGGACTGTCGAGTTACGATTTCGGCACTACGGCCAATCTCGTGGGACAGCTGTCAATTGCCGCCGGTAATGGAAGGTCTTTGACCAAATAAAGCTATCCTTTAGTCATAATTTGTAACACCAACCGACAGTGATGCATTTCAGCAAAATTGTTAGCACTAACATATTAGGATATTACTTCAAGCAATAGTAAAGAAAGCTGCTGACATTACATTGGTGCAATAGAGAGTGATAATTTCACGAATATGCGAAAGTGTGTTCCTCGTTTTTTTTAAGGTGTGTTCCCAAGTTAATGTAACAGGAGCAAACGAATATCGATTATTTATAAAATCCTTAAAATTATTCTTCTGTTAAATATATGTCGTATGTCTGAATAAGTATGCATTAAATTCTAAAAACTCTCTGAGATACATCACCTCTCTTTAGCAATATTGATACATTTTTTTCAGGAACTAATATTAAACCGAGGGATGTGGGCGATTAACTTGGTTATCTTATGGTCAAAAACTTCAACTCCTGCCCTAACACCGGATTACTTTGTGTTTCAAATTCTTTCCTTTATTGCATGCATATTTTCCGTACTATACAGATTAATTTATATAATAAGAGTAATTCCCACAGAAATAGCTGTTTTCATGTCTTCTTTACAAATTGCGAATATTTTACGGATGTACATATTTAGAGGAAGTTAAATACTTCTCAGAATCGAGTGTATCAAGGGGGCAAAAGTAATATTTATGTTTATTACTCAATTTATGTATTTATTTATTTATTAAATATATATATGAAAGTCCAGCCTATTAAAAGTCCTTCTTGCATTTGTATCCACTGTTACTAAAACTTTAGAAAAAATTATTTCTAAGAATATGAAAAATATGTTTAGATTTTCAGATTCTCCGTTTGAAATATTGAGTATTATTTTGCAAAATATATGTTTAATTTTTAACTTTTATAAAAAAATAATTTCAGCTGAATATTTTTAAAAATTCTCCCAGTGAATTTCTCTATTCTCTCATAATATGAAATCAAACCCTTCAAACAAAAGTAAATTTAAATATAATAATAGTAAAACGTTTAAAAGTTTATAGTTGCGTACGCCCACAAACAATGCAGCATTTTCTGTGTTTAAGTTGTTGAAAATGTGTCTCTGAAATCTAATTAAGCTCATCAAACCAATAATTTTCCTTATTTCTTTTTGCACATATCACTCCCTCACTTCGTTTTTTGGGGCCAAACAAAGAAAGAATGCTTGAAAAAATAATGAATCAACAGTAATAAGCTATTCTCATGTCAATTGATATTTGTGTGAAATTAATGTCAGAAATCAAATTGATATGTCCATTAGAATCAATTTTCAAATAAAAGAAGGGGGGGGGGTCATTCTTTCCCTTATGCATGTGAAATTCAGAAATAATTCTTCAAAGATATCAGACGAAAAGGTTTTATTTAATTTTGAATAAATATATTGCATTTATTTTTATTATTCAAAACTCTTCATTTACTTGTTCTGATTTTCTTTATTATTGAAAAATTTAATTGCAGAATATAGGTATTTAAAGTGTACTTCGTATTTTTTTAATTATTTTATTGATTCAAATATTGTGAGCACTTCAAAGGATACAAATCTGTTGTTTAACAAAGGCATTGCATACATGTATCAAGATACAAACTTTCGACGCTTTTTATCCGCTTAAAATTTCCTGAAATTTCTAAAATTTTATGAAGGGATTAAAGGAGGGAAGTCAACAGACTTAGATCGTAGTCCTTGACAAAAATAATCTGAGCACTTAGCTTTAACAGGAAAACGAAGATGAATGAAAATTGTCGATACGCATTTAAATTACTTTATAAGACTCGCAAGTTCAATTAGGGTAGAACATTAATTATTTCAAATGTGTATAACAGTAAAATTTAATAAATGAAAAAGAAGAAATCTAATTCAAATATCATTGCATGAGAAGTTTTCAAAATATACCTTTATAAAGGAGAAAAACAATGAAAAAAAGAAAATACCGAATTGTTTGAGTCAAACATGTTTTATTTTATGTCAAAATAGTAGATTTACACAATTTACATACTATTTCTTTAAGAAAAACTGCACACATTTCAACAAGAATAAAATAAGGAAATTTACCAAAAAGTCAAGAATTTGATGGAAATCCAACGAAGTGCAAGAAAAACTCATAGCGTGCAAACATAAAATTTGAATAAATGGAAAGCCTGAGCTGTAGGCGGTAAATTTCAGACATGCTCTGCTGTGAAATAAATGTGCATGCATGCAGAAAAAGTAATTTTGATGTCAAATTCTGGTGGATAATATTTTATTGCTGGACTGAGGCTAAATTCTTTAATATACTATCAACGAAATAGTAACAAAAATTAAACATAAGTTAGCATTCAATAGTTAAGATTTGGTCATCTTCCGATTAAAATGGCATATATAACTTACGTTATCACTTTAGCAAAACTCTTAAAATATAGTAACAGGCGAAGAGGTTTTGTATACATTTATACAAGCATCTTGTGTTTTAATTTAAGTTTTTCATATTATCTTTTTACAATTGAAGTGCTAGGGAGACGAAGGGATTAAGTGACCAAACAGAAATTGCGAGTAATTAAAGTTCAAAGCTTAGTTCAAAGCTGTAGTTGAGCAGCTTTTCTGTTTTTTTAGTTTTGTCATTAGTGTGCGTATGACATTGGTCTATTGAAATATCTACTGTTTGATGTACCAAGTTTTATGTGCTTACATGTATCCATTACTTACCATTGTACAGAGTGTTCATTTTTTAAAGTGTAACTTAGCCCCTTCATCCTCCAAGCTCTTCAATTCTATTCATTTGCAATGTTTCTTACTCTTTTTTAATTATGATAAATTTCATTTAATTTTTAGTATTGCAAAATACAAGCTTTTTGAATTGTTTATGGCTTTTTAAAATAATCTGTTTGAACCTAATATAGTTATTTAACATCATAATTTGAAACAGTTTTACATTATTTTTTGAAATAATTAATAAGGATGCACCAATGAATCGGAAGTACTGATAAATTAGCCATAATCAGCCACTTTGCCGATTATTTATAATCGGCCGAGTTGTGACGATTAATCGAAGGAAACTATATGATTTAAATAAAATTACTTTGAATATGCCTTGAATTAAACACTATGATGAATGAATTTCAAAACGCGAAAAATAAACCTCTGCAAACATTGCTATAACATGTAATAGGAAAGTGTACTAAGTTTAAACAAAACAAATGCATCAAATAATGAAATATAAAAAGAAATAATCCTCACAGCTTATTTAAAATTTTTAATGCATTTAATTTCCTATTTTGAATAAATATATTCAGACAATTTTGCAACATCTCTCATGTGTCAATATGTTCCCCCTTAGCATAGTGCTTTTAGACATCCTTTAATTTTCACAAAGAATAAGTCATGAATCAAATGACTTTTAATTAATTTGAAAAAAATAATTTGAATTTAAAGCACTTCTAAATTAGAGTGCTCAACACAGCCTGCTCCTTTTTTCATTTTAATTTTTGTGTCTAGTTAACGTAATTAGCAATGTGTTAATTATGTTATTTATGAATGTAATTCAAAAAAAAAAAAAAAAATCTCCGACGAATTTTATTACCTCCTCCTTTGTTGAAGTCCGTTAACAATAATTCCATATTTGATTCAAAGAAATTAAATTAGATTGCGAAATTAGGAAACTGAATTTAAAAAAAAAACGAATCTTAATAAATATAGAAATAAATAAGTAACTTTTTCTAATATCGGCATTGTAAAGGAAAAGAAAAAAAAGTCATCGATGATAAAATTGATAATAATATTAATCAGCATTTATAATAATCTTTGTGATGATTAATCGGCTCGGCCGATTATAAACAGCTGATTAATCAGTAATAAACAGTCGGCCTATCTATTTATCGGCGCATTCTTACTAATTTACGTACTAACCACTAACCTTTGCTACAAAATCTTTCCTACTTTTCCTTCATGTAACTTTAAGGTTTCAAAGGTATTTTTACTTTGCATTTAAAATTATGATGTTATTTTTTCATAACTAGGCCATTGTTAAACTTTCGACTGCAGTGGAGTAAAGAAGGTACTGTGATAATAAAGAAATATATTATGAAAACCAAAGTAGAAGAATGTACACATTGAAAATTGTTTCATAATTCTTCGATTTTGTTCATTCTATTTTTTTTTTTTAATTCAAATTCTTATTTTTTCCCCTTCTCTCAAAGTTCCCTGGCACACATGTACAGCTTTTAGTAAATGTTATTTCGTACTGTTAATTTTAAAATTCAATGTGGTCTTCTACCAAAAGTTACAAGGGTTACAATTGAGTTTAAATTAAATGTATGGAAAGTTTTGAATTCTTGAAAATGCAACTATCACATCTCCTGAATTATAAAAGCTAAAATTATGTGATTGGAAAAGGCAAAAAGTTGCTTTTAAGTACGTTTCAGAATTAAATAATTATATATCTAATACATAGCAATGTATAGTTGCCGTTTGGATATTATGCTTCCTTGAAGTATAAAACTGAATTTTGATTATCAGTATTTAGTTATTTAACTGTGATTCTGATTTATCACTTGTACTATGTAATGTTGCTCGTTAAATATCCCTTTCATGATCTTTTACTACATTTAAAATTATTACTAAGCTTAATTTGCATTATTACTTCTTTCTCATTACTAGCCGAGCGCTTTTCTTAACACAGTGTTAAAATTGACTGAAAACTCGAATTCGGGTATTCGTTTTGTATTGGAATTACATAATTATCTTTTTGGCATGATGGGCTTCATGCTTAACTTTTTGCAAACAGTTTAATTACTAATCGCCCTGTACTTGTCGCTTCTACAATTCAATTACTGTAATATTCATCGTATGTAAGCCATATTTCTCCTTTGCACTGAGAAGGTAAAATAATATTCTAAGATTATAACTTAAAAAATAGTTTTTAAATACGGAAGACACGTCACACACATGTTTTTGTCACCAGTGAGCAAATTACTAGCAGTTTTCATTTTACATAGCACTAAAATATTTTCATATGATTTGGAGAAGATCAAAACACGTCAGTCTCTTAACAGCTTAAAGCCATTTCATGTAGTTAATTTGACTCGAAATTAAAAGACAAAAAGTCTGTTTAGAACTACGCCCCCCCCCCCGAGCAAAAATTTTTGTATGCCAACATCGATTTTCTAAGTTAAGCTATATAGCTCTTTTAATGAACTTAGGCTCAGCTTGTTTTATATATAGGCGACTCCCATGGAAATAGTACAAATTGACGATTTTTATGATTACGTTTCATTAAAAATAAATAATAACATAATAATAATAATAATATTTAAAAAAAAATTTTCAATAAACAACTCTCCCCCCCCCCTTTTTTCCACTTTGCCCCATGCAAAATAAAAGTGCAAAATCTCCCCCTTTTCTCTTTAAGTAAGTATTTACGGTCAAAAATAAAAAATGAATGTTTAATTGCAATAGTGGTTAGAAAATATATTGTTTTTTCTTTGTGCACTGTAATTTTAAAAACAAGTTCTCATTTTTTTTTTACTTTGAGAAAAGTAAGGCATCTCAACTATTTCACTTTGGTCCAAATTCCCTTACTACTTTACATAGTGCACTAACTTTAAGAAGATTTTATAAAATGTCGTTTTGTTTATGAATGGACTTATTTTGCTTCCGAATTCTAGAGGAAAAAATTTAAACAATACTCTTTAAAAGAAAGGCACAAATACTCAAGGTATATAGGTATACTCAAAAGCAATATTACATTCAAAAGATTTTAGGGGACAGCCACATACCGACAGATAGATCGGCAGACTAAAACGCAGTCCGAAAGACTGACAGATATTCCGACAGACAGATCCATACATACTAATTTTCCCCATCTCGGAATCCGACTTTCCAATTATTATTTCCCTGATATTTATTTTTTTTTTTCAATTTGTTTTTGTCCTTTTTTTCTGTACTTTGCAATATTTTTAAGATGCATCAAGCCACTTTTGATTTTTTTTTTTTTTTTGCCTTTCTTTTATTTTAACGGGAAAGTAGACTGAAACAAAATGATATAAATAACTGAAGTACTGAAATATACAAAGGAAAAATATTCGAAATAAAGCTGTATGGGGTTTCATTTTGAATACTAAAACCATATTGTATTAGTTCAAAAACATCGTTCTTAGTTCGCTTGAATTTACGTACTAAATTAAAATTTTGAATTTGAAAATAAACAATGTTCAAATTTATTCAAACGATATCGTATCAGTTCTTTTTTATAACACAACGGTCTGAATGAATGCATTACCAAAAGATCATTGAGCAAGATTGTAATTCTTTGAGTAGATGAAATTTGATCATAAAAAAATACTTCTTTCTGTCAGAAAATTCAGTTAAGATTTTGTTACCTATCTAAAATAATATTAATTGTATGACTTAAGCACCTGGCTGTAATTATTTAATTAATTTTTATTTCACAAGGGATGGCCGGATCCTTTTTGGTCACATTTAGATTAATGAGCTTCCGTAAACTTCACTGAATCGAAGTGGTACTTCCAATGCCTGTAGGTACCAACATTTTCTGGTCCAGTTATTTTCTTCCATTTAAATTAGCTTTAATATAAGCCTAGTGGCACAACTTAATTGATGATCAAAGTTAAAGTGCCGTGAGCCGCAGATCATTTTCGTTATCTTACACATTTTACCGAACAGTAACCTAATTATTTTAATCTCCTTTCTAGTTCCCATTGACAGTCAAATTTGTTTTTAAAATTTTGCCGCATGTTTCATGTTTTAAGCATTTAAATAATGTATCCAAAAATGTTAAAGGAAATGGAAAATAAAAGAGATCGTTACTTCTGTTACTGTGATTTTAACGTTATAGAAAATAATAATACTAAACTATATAATTTCATTTTTAACATTGCGCGTGTTATTAGGGAGGAATAATTAACAAAATTTATGTTGAAAAATTTATGTTTAAATCAATAAAACATTGTTGAACTATTGAGGGAAATTGAGCAGAAAAGCTACTGCAAAGGTATATGGAGGAAGTTTTAACAGTATTATAAGGAGAGACTTGCTTACTTTGGGACACAATGCACTTCAAGAGAGATTTATTTCTTCCCTAAAATGAAAATTAACTCTTATCGCTTAGTGATGTAGAAACATAGCATTGGTATCTAATTTTCAGATATAATGTAAGAGCGGTAGCCAACCCAGGTGGCACGAAAAAGGTTTAAACGTTTTATAAACGTTTTTAATCGGTTGTCACAACGTTAATAACCATTTTACAACCTTTAAAAAACGAAGTGTGCTACTTGGGAATATTGTTCAGTTTTGATGATGTTTCATTTTTTCTGGTTGGCTTGACTTTTGTACGTTACTTTTTCACCTATTTGTGACACATATCAGGTGATTTGTTAAAGTAAAATTAAAATTTTCTTTATATTATTCGTTCTGTATCTGGAAATAAAAGTTAATGAAATACAGTTTAATATTTCGAGGTAAAACGGGTGTGTTGTATCAGTTCTAGTGGTAAGTCAAACTGTATAACATTCGAAAATTTAACAGTGATTGTATACTGTATCTTAGGAGACAAGATACGACTAACAAACTCTTAATAGAATGGTTTAACTAAACGGTTTGTGTTAGAAGGAATAGTATATATACGTAAGCTATAATGATGGACATTATTTTGTTTTCCGAATTCAAATGGTTAGTTATTAAGCAGTGAATAACCGTCTTTAAGCAAGGGGAAAAGCAGGAACATGCAATACACCGCCAACTAGTTCATTTCGATCCATACAGTCCATGGATCGAAATTAACGAGTTGGCGGTGTATTGCATGGTTTGTTATTGTCGCATTAAATATGCCGACTTAATTTGAAACACTTTAGTAAATTTGTGGAAACAACTATATTTCCGAAACAAAAATTAAAAAAAAAACAGTAATACATTGAAATTTACCTGCTGAAAGTTTTTTACGTATTTTTTGTCATAAATTATCACTAGTAGTGCGTTCTAAGGTACCATTTCCTAAGTAGCACACTTCGTTTTTTAAAGGCTGTAAAATGGTTATTAACGTTGTAACAACCGCTTAAAAACGTTTATAAAACGTTTAAAGGTCGTTTACTAAAGAGTTCTTAACTTTTCCGATAATGAATAACTGATTAAAGCCTATTTAATAACACAGGCAAATATGAAAATAGCTACAGGTGAATATTCGACAGTATTTGAATAATATCAAAATATCAGAAAGAAGAAAAAGAACGAATGTCCCGAGGTTAGACTTTCTATTTTACGTTTTTATATACGTCGGAGATTAGTCGCTTTTATTTTAAAAAATCTAAATGTCAGAGCTCGTTTAGTCATAACCATTCGATAATTTGTTCGAAAATTTTTTTTGATGTATTTTAGAATTTTATAATAGTATTAATTTCATTACACAAAATAATTTTCTTCTTCTTTTCGCATTTTTTTTTCGTAACACTCCACAGATGTTTTAAAAAACGTTATAGCTGTTTTAAATACTTTAGATACAAAAAAAAATCCTTAAATTCATTTTATAAAAAATGAAGATAGTACAGATATTTTTTTCTCAAAAATTTGAGACACAAATTTAGCATTAAAAAGAAATAAGCTTAAGAAAAGTAGAAAATAAATAACACTTAGAAAAGAGCCTTGACTACCGCAAACAAAAAAAACGCATCGAAAAATAACAATTCTGTCACATTTAATGAAAGACGCGCATTAATCTCACAGCTGAGCGCCAGATCTTTCTAAAGAGGAAGATACCAGAAATCTTTTATTCTGTAATTTATTTTTTCTCGTTTTCTTTTCCACAGCTTGAATCGATTCTTTAGACTTTAGTTGTTTGAAAGAAAGGAAAAAAAATAATGCTTTTCTCATAAAGAAATTTCATATTTTGATACTTTTATCTTTCTTCAGACTAAAATGTTGCAAAGATTGAATATTAGTAAAGTTTTGAAATAAAATTTAAACGTAATTTCTTTTGCCTTTTAATATGAAAATAAGTTCCTGATATGTAAAATATGTCTTAAATAACAAATATATATGCTCTATTGCTTAATCAATATATTGTTTCTATGCGGAAATAATTGCACAAAGTATTTATTCCGTAAGCTTAAACGTTTGATTACATTTACATTACAGTAAAGGAATGCGATAACATTTTTGCAAATGTTCTCTTATTTTTATTTGCAGTAGAAGTAATACATTATATTCAGTTACTTTAAAACAGGCGTATCAAGTTTAGAAATTTTGCGTCGTCTCTATAGAAACCGTACGAAAGAAAACAGCTCCACTCTTTTTTATGCACTGCTGTTGAGGCATTTCGTTTATTTTATGTTTATCGAATTAGGGCCATGCTCCACATCGACGTAAAGCAGAAAAAAATAGGCAGAAGCGTAAAATGGATTCAATGGTGTTCCTATGGAAAGTACCCGGATTTTCGGTTTCTGCCTTCAGTTTCGGTCACGTTTTACGCTGATGTGGAGCATGGCCCTTAGGCTTACTCTTTCATTTATATCCTCATGTCTCAGTTATTTCTCAACGTTTTCTAACAAATCTAGTCGTACATTAATACAGCAAAATTTCTGAGGAAATGTTGTGCTTTATTAACGTTGATTTTCAATAGAATAATAGTTTACGCACAATGCAATCTCAACAGTTCGTATTTAACCATTGTTGGAAAAGCTAAGTGGGGAAGAAGTCCATCGCGTCGAAACTATGACAGCCATCATGGGAAAAGACAGATAGTGGGAATGTAATTTTTCTTCGAGCCGCCTCCTCTCGTTACACATCAGTAAAAAAAAATTACGGACAGATAAGACAGAAATGCAATCGTTTTATGGTATCGTTTTATGGTCACTTGGTTTTTATCAACACAAGTGAACGACAGGAAATTATTTCGAAGATTTGTAATTGTTCGAAAATAGTAATTGAAATAAAAACGTCAATAATATCGAGTTACTACACTGCAAAAAATGAATAATACTGGCAGCCGAGTTTATGATTTAAAACTGTAAAATGCACAGTGATAAACTGTAAAACTAGCGATTTTAGTTTCTTACTGTAAATATAGCAATTTTACAGTTTATGGCCGTAAACTTTAGCTGTATTTTTCCGTAAAAAGAGTATAATACTGGCAGCAGAGGTTCCAGTCTAAAACTGTAAAATGCATGGTAATATACTGTTAAATTAGCAAAAGTACTGTAAAATTCGAAATTTTAGAGTTTATTGCTGTAAAAGCAGCGATTTTACATTTTATTACTGTAAAATTAGCAATTTTACAGTTTATTACTAGAGATGGAACGAAGCTTCGGCAAGGCCGAAGCTTCGGCCAATTTGCCGAAGCTTCGGTCTGGCCGAAGCATGAGTTGTGATTCGGCCGCTTCGGCTGCTTCGGCCTGAAATTTATGCAGCGAATGAAAGACAAGTAAAAAAGAATGCATGATAGGGTAAGTGCTCCAGTAGTCGGTCACTCTCCAGTAGTTGGCCACAGTGGGCCGTGGTAGCCCGATCGGTAAGGCGTCGGACTCGTGTTCGGAGGGACCCGGGTTCGATCCTAGCCGATCAAAGATCCACCGTCTTGATTAATGGTGGCTGGGGGACGTTAAAAATGTCGTGGTCACAAAGTCCTCCAAGTGAAACGATACCTCTGGGGCTGCTGGGCCAAGGGGTTTGCTCGACCCTTGGTGTGGTTCAAAAAGAACAGAGCGCTCTTCAGGGTCCTATCCCGGTTAAACCACGAGTTGTGGTAGGTACGGGGGACCCTGGAGTGTGTGAAATGTGAAGTAGTCAGCCACAATGACGTAAAACTCCTCATAAATAGTACATTTTTAATTCAAAATTAGATATGACGCATTCACACATTCATGTACTTATCCTCAATCATCAACCAGTGACAGTTAAGTTTCGGGTACTTTTCCTTTAATTAGTAATGAGTCATTTCATTTTGAATGGTGTGCCCGTCATCCAAGATTGCGATTCTGCTTTTTTTTCAGGTAAGATGATTCTGTGGCCGACTACTGGAGCATTTACTAGTGTTGACAACAGCTTGGATTTTAACGTAATTTTTTTTTTAATTTCTAAAACAAGTAGATGATTCACTATCAGAAAGGTTCACTCTAAAGTTTTACCTTGTTTTTGTTACTGTATTGATAGCTGAAAGTTCTAGGTTAGCCAAGATCAACAAAAGATCTTTTAAATGACCGACTACTGGTGCTTTTACCCTACTATTTTTTTGAATTCACCAAAAACTGAAGCATTTTGCATTAAGAATATTAAGATAAGTATATAACACAACGTAAATAGTAGTAGATTGGGTAGTTCTATGGTATAATACATGATCATATCAGTTGTTTTATTATAAAACATCAACTGAACTGCAGACTGAGCTTTTCATGTTCCAAGTAGAGCTTCCTACTACTAATTTGCAATACAAAAATAGTAATGTCGTCTTTTCTTGTACTAGCAGTACAAAGCAAAACAAAACAAGAAAACTTTTAATTAGTGAAATAATTTAAGAATGAATCAGTAAGCTGAAAATGTTGTGTAATACTAAGAATATTAAAATAAAAACAACCAAAATAAAATTGAACTTTAATTAATGAAATCAATTTAAGAATGCCACAGTAAGCTGAAAATATTGTGTAACGCTAAGAATATTAAAACATATGGAGAAAAGTATAAAACTCTACGCATTTATTATGCATTTAATCCAAAAATTTCAATATGTGCGCCAGCCGAAGCTTCGGCCGAAGCTTCGGCTATTAGTTGGCCGAAGCTTCGGTATTCGGCGCTTCGGCCAAATGCCGCTTCGTTCCATCTCTATTTATTACCATAAAATTATCTGTATTATACTGTAAAATCAAAATTCATTTTTTACAGAGTACAAATTGAAATATATAATGTAGCCATAACAACTAGAAATTCAAATACTTCGTTTCCGTTGTAGATATACATGCAAACGGTTTTCTTAGAGAGATAGACGGTTTAAAAAAATACTGTAGTACAATGCCATTCATTAGTTTCACATACCAGATATGGTAAAACTGTTTCAAGTTATGTATGACCCATGCATTAACAGGCGATTAAGGAAATGTTTTTGGTTTCTGTCATACGTATTGAAATGCATGTATTTTTTCCTACTTTCTATTATTTTGGGTTCATAGGAAAATGAACTATGAAAGAGTATTTTTCTCCGCTTACTAACGAAAGAAAGCAAATACAACTTTGTTTTTTATTTTTTTTTTTTGCATTTTAAAACTTCGAAAAAGCTGTTCAGATGAGTTACCCAACTGCCTTTTGTATGGAATAAATTCCAGTGATGTTTCTCTTAGTAAGTGCAAGAAAAACATTCTGCACGAGAGAAAATCAGATTAAGACCCCATTTTTCTATTGGATTACACAGTGCCATTTTCTCGAGCTTAAAATATAGAGGAAATAGTACTTTTAAAATTTGTGCAATGTTTGGTCTAAATACAGTATATATTTAATGAAGTAAAATGTAGAGAAAATAATATTTTTATTCATATTTGTGCACGTCATCATGCGAGATTTAATTGTAATAAAATATAAGATTCATCATTTCAAAATATAAATACTTCAGAAAAGAATTGATTTCATTTGAAAATACTATTTTACCTGATCACGTACTTTTGAACATAAACATTTATTTAAAATATTTCTGGTTTTTGAATGGTAGTCGCCATTAATACTGACTCCATTTTTCAAATGTCGTCATCTAAAAAAACAAAAACAAAAACAAAAAAAACAAAAACAGAACAAAAAAAAAAAAATATGTAAATTAGTAAGGCCGGCGAAAATCTTGGTGCACCGCTTGTTTTCTTATTATTACACATTGACCTGCATACATTTTTTTAAAAACAATTCTAGATGGCACCGCAAGATAAAATAAAAGTTTTATTAAGATATATTTATTTTAGATTTCTTGTAACTAAATAATTAACCTACAACTGAATGCTGCATATTTTTCCAGAAGATTTGTGTGTGTGTGTGGCTTGAAGTTTGACTTTCACAGTGCATATAAGGCAGAGAACCGTTTATAAGATAGGCAAACATTCACGCTACAACTACTTCACACAAAGAAATGACAAGGATCGGAAAGAGAAACTACAGTACTATACCATTCCCGAGCCAGGGTTTGAGCCCGGATTCTAACGATCCGGTCAGACTTATCTGATCACTAGGAAAGGTGACCGGCACCGCTCGCTAATTCTCGATGCGATTGTTTTACTTATTAGTATTTGAAGCCGACAACTGATGCTACATTGTAAAAATGAATATTTTTTACAGTATAATACAGCTAACTTTATTGTAATAAACTGTAAAAATTGCTGGTTTTGCAGTATTAAACTGTAAAATTTCTACTTTTATACTACTAAACTGGAACCTTTGCTGCCAGTATTATACTGTTGTTTTTAGTACAGTAAGTACAGTAAGAAACTGTAAAATTGCTAGTTTTACAGTTTATTACTATGCATTTTACAGTTTTCAATTTTAACCTCGGTTGCAGTTATTATACTGCAAAAATAACAGTTCATGTTTTTCAGTTTAGATTCACATGAACGTATGTCCTAGTTTACACCTTAAAATTTTAAAACTGATTTTTGAACCGTCATAATACTTACAGTTAAATAATAACGCATACAAAAACTACCTTCTCTATAAATTGTCCATAGAGGCTGCATACAGCTTTAATGCCACGGGCTCTCCTTCTCCTCAATAGAGCTCTCTACTCAAGAAAGGTAAAGTTGTTCTATTGTTTATATAGTAAACAGTCTCATTGAAAAAGCAGATACAATGTTTTGTGACAACAGTTGCCTTGCTGATAAATTCTCTTCAACTTTCACACGTTTTGTGATAACAACAGAAAACCACACTAATTACGATTATTCAAGCCTAATTAATGACTAGTATATTTACTCATCGTTTGAATTTCGCGTCATTAAAGTAGAACATGTCCCATCACGGTTTCAGTGAGCGGACAATGGACCATAATGCTTTCGTAATCATTTCTAATTTGATTTAAGCATCTGCGTGCCCACCATTAATCTTCCATAAATTTTGCGAAAAGCTGAACAAGCGTCAGCTTTAAATGGCAGAAGACATATTGCCATATTTTCCGATTTCGGGCCGGAGGAAAATTGTTACTTCCAGAAATTGATTAGTCCTCTCAAGGATGTTAATATGGCTATTATTTATAGAGGCATATTTAAAGCAATAAATATGACTGAAAAAATACGTGCAACGAGTTTGTTTAATTTTATTCTCCTTTTATAATAAATGATAGCTTTTTCCTTCAGGGTACTTGCATTTTTGCATCAAACACGATATTGCAACTTTGTATTTTTAAAGCGATTCAAACACATCGTTTCGCTGGTTTTCGTATTATTTAACCAATAATGTTACCATATTTGAGAACACAAAATGTTTTTTTTTTTAAATTATTATTTTTGTTGTCTTTGTTGTTTCTGAAAAACGCTGCTTTAGGTGCTTCTACACACTTAAAATCACGAAAACCGACCAAACAATCAATGTTTTTTTTAAATTATTTTTGTCTCAAAATATTCTCCAATCTGTTAGCTTTTAAGCAACACAAATATGTTGCCAGTATTTAAAAGACTTTTTGAGTTACAGGGGTTTTTCTTAAGTCGCTGTCATTGTTTACAACATATTTCAAAATGTATATGCTCAAATTCTGAAGAATTTACCGTTTTGCCGTATATAGCTTTCTTCCAATCATGATTGCAAAACAGAGTTCATCTATCATAATTATATCAATAACGTTAGATTATATATGGTTAAGAGGATACTTCTGCTTCAATCAGAGCTGTTAGTTGAAAAGCAAATTTTTCTTGCCTTTTATCTTTCTGTAGTTAAAAAAAAAAAAAAAAAAAATCATGAAAATATTTCTTTGTCTAGAATCATTTTTTAATGCGAATCTCATAAAGAATAATATTACTAATGTTTTTCGTGACAAAATTTGTGTGTCTAGGCAGTTTAGATTTTAAAGTATCAGGTTTCGAAAAATTTGCAATCAGACCATAAAGTGTAATTAATTAATTACTAGTTTTTATTCCTTATGTTGAAGCTGTTTTAAAACATGTCTACTGTTAAAGATGGTTTTTCAAAGTAAAAGTAAAAAAATGTATCCAAGATATATCCAAGTGTGACCATATTCTTTAATGTTTAATATTGAGATAACTTCTCCTGCAGACCTGTTTGACGTTGTAATTTAACTGTACAAATTTTTCAAAAACTATTTTGGAAATACTCAATTTTAAACTTACTTAATTTTTGTTTGGTACACCTAGAAGTAAAACTCGTGATACAATTTTAAATTACAAATGTTTCGATGATAAAAATATAGCTATTGTTTGGCACAAGTGTTTGTCTTTAAAAAAATTTTAAGACACAGTTACATTCATTTTGTAGAAGGTTTTACCACATTAATTGCACGTCTCATAACTACTCTGTGCGAGAAATCGAAACTTTCTCACAATATTTTTTTTTTTCAAAAGAATATTCGAGTGATATTTTGCATGCTGCATAATTATACTACACTGCTGGCCACCTAAATTGCAACATCAAGAAAGACTAGAGATATCACAACAAGTTCATTTTGTAGATAACATGTTAACCAAGTATCAAATGATTAAATTTATAGGCATCTGTACAGTGTTGTTCCTGCCAAAATCAGTAGCCACAGTAGCCGCGATTGTTGCAGATCATCGCTGACACAAGCCTCGGCATTGATTCAAAGAGATGGATGTGTTTTTAGGGTACAGAAGACCAAGCAGCTTCCATATGTTGCCAAAAATGATCTATTGTAGCAGCTGGGGATGTGATATAGGTCAATCGTTGAGCAACCTTGAACCACATGTTTTCTATCGGTGAAACATCCGAAGAGTAAGCCGGCCAGGGAAACAACTCAATCTGGAGATCAATTAAGAACCCTTGGACAATGTGTACCACGTGTGACCGGGCATTATCCTGTTAAAATAAGACTGTGGGTAAGCCCGGAAGGTAAGGAACGACAACTGGCTCCAACCCCTAGAAGAAAAACTCTGGTTGTTTAAAGTACCGGCAATGCACTCTAGAGGCGTGCGAGAGTGATATCCAATACCGTCCCATACTATAATACCCGGTGTGGGACCAGTGTGGCGGTGCATAACGCAGCTGTTTAGCATCATCTCTCCATGGTTTCTCCCGACTCGAATCCGACCATCGTGGTGTTGAAGACAGAAGTGTGACTCGTCAGTAAAGACAATTTCATTCCCTTCTACCGTCCACATAACTCTTTCATCACACCATTGGCGGTGGAGACGTTTGTGGTTTTGCATCAAAGGTAGACGACGCAATGGACGTTTTGTAGACTGACCAATATGCTGTAAACGGCGTAGAATGGTACGTGCAGACACTAGATGATGCATTAAATACGGAATGTGCTATGATATGATTCGTCATATGTCTGATCGATCCGTCACTGCCATGCGCACAATGCGTCTGTCATCACGTGAAGTGATGCCCCGAGGTGGATGTGATTCACCATGTCAGTCCTGCGTACCCTACTGCATCCAACGATCACATATCGGCATTACAGTTGTTTGATTTCGTCCAACACGAGTGCCGATTTCAATGAAAGATAAGCCATTATCTCGGTAGGCCACTATCCTTCCTCTGTCGGACTCGGAATCTAGATCAAAATATGATTGGTGTTTCCTGCAATGCATAATTAATCGTAAAAAAAAAAAAAAAAAAAAAAAAACCCCTCAGCTGGCGAATTTAAAATCACCCAAATCTCTAAGCCTTAAATACTTTTCAAGGTGGCGCCACGGGCGCACATGTTTGCGTCTGCGCTTAAATTCTAATCATTTGCATAACTCACCTCCGCTAATTCATTCATGTTATAAATTTCATATAATTTGCCCGCTTCCTTCAAGGTGTTGCATTTACGGTGGCCAGCAGTGTATATACAAGTTGTCGTTTTTCTGCACATTAAAATGCAATAAGTTGAGATATATTTAAAGTTGGGTCTTTGATTGCTAGAGGTCAAAGCCTAACCATTGCTTCACTATGCGGGATTTTTTTTTCTTTTCTTTTATGCTTTAAGGATTTTAATTCTAGATTTTAAGTTGACAATTTTTTATCGCAAAATAAACGTTTTTGTTTCATTTGCAATTATATTGTTTCCTTGACAGAAAGGCAATTAATTGAAAATATAAGTTTTATCATAGCAAAGGGAAAAATGTTTGCTATATTTTTTCAGGTCTACATTTTTCAACAGCTAGTGACGTTTTGTCTTGTTTTCATTTTCACATGTTGCAAAAGTTGCTTGAAAGTGTGCGACCAAGACATTAAACCTGTGACTTTTTATTAACTACTATCTTAATTCCTTCGGAGTGGAAAGGGCGTTCTTTGTAACACCAAAACACGTTTATACAGTAATTTGAAAATATTGTGCAATTAAAGGTGGTTATTTTTTTTCTACATAGTAAAACAATTTAAATTACAGAAATTAAAAATATAGGCGTATTTTTCTTAAAGTATCCTAAAAGTATGAATTGCAAAAGGGTGATAAAAACATATTAAAAGAGAAATCTTGTCTTCAGGAGATAAGTCATTTCTGAAGCATTTAGTTGTCAAAAAAGTAAGTTATTAAATAAGGGGTTCATTGCTAATTATGAAAAGCTAATTATGAGAGATTATACTGCGAATTTTCCAAAAAATTACAGTATTTTTTTCTTTCGTTGCTTAATCGCAAGTTGTTATTCACAGTTCAATTCTAAAAATATCAGTTTCATACAGCCATGCCAGGCAAAAATTCATGCGTATTTATTTCTATAAAATATTTATTTTTCAACTTTTGTATACAAAACTTGAAATTTAGCTCATTGTCAAAAAGTAAATCATCAGAATTTTTTCTGCACTTAACAAAGACACTCACACTCCCTTAAATAATCAGTGTTCAAAAAATATACTTTAAAAAAGGGTTTTTTTCTGAACAAACTATTAATAACTTTTTAAATATTGAAAAATTTTCAAATTTTGATAACTATTCAAATTGTATTTATTTATTGTTGACAAAGAGCGTTATTATTTCTCTGCAAAATAAAATAAACCGTCTTTTAATGCTTTGCATTGAAATTACATACTGAAGGAACTATCAAGTTAATAGGATAGAGTAATAAATTTTATTATTGTGATTGAACATTCAAACTATAATAACAAACTTTTGTTCCATTTAAAAGCTGCCAAAATTCGCTTAAATGCATCAATAAAAAGAAGCAGTTTCTATTAAACGGAAACCGTCTTTGTTCTCTAAGGAAAAATAGCCGGCAGCTTCGATTAAGAAAAAAAAACACATTTAAAAAAATGAAAGCAAATATGTTTGATTCGAATTTGCATCATTAAAAACATAAAAGACTAATCACGCAAAAAGTTAATTATTGAACTTAATAGATACACACAGTTTCGTTTTGAAGAAAAATGTTCATTTAATTTTTTACAGACCCATAAAGAGCGATTGCTTTGCAAAGAAAAAAGTTTGTTTTTAAATTGTTTGTACAAGAGAGATTCGTCACACATAATTTGAATCTGTTACTAATTAAACCAGCTTAAATTGGGTACAAATTAATACTTTAAGAGATAGAAAAGAAATTGAATATTTTTCTGGGCAATAATAAGGAAAATGTAACGATGCAGCAGTTTATTTCGTTTTTAAGCATAATGCACCGTCTATAATGCACCGGCGTGTGGACACGAAGAGATAGATAAAACTAATTTTAAAGTTGAAAACGTTTAACAGCGTATTCAGCTTTCTCTAAAATTTAAAACACAGTATTTCTTCTTAAATAAACAAACCTCAAAAGTTCTCAAAATGATTTTCTTAACTACCGTTATGCTATAATTGTGGTATTGCTACACTATTTATTTAATTCAGCCTTCCAGTATTTTACTTTTATTGTATTTAAAACTTCTTTATGTAACATAGTAATTGTTAATTCAACACCAATATTTTTATGTTGCGATGAAAGTCACTATTTAAAGTAATAGAGCTTTGCTCTCTGATTAAAGTAGCATGTGAACATTTTGTATAAAGACAATAATTCGGAATGAGGAGTATTTTAGAGTAAGTATACTTGAATAAAATTCACAAACAACTTTCAATCAGACACATGTTTTTTTTTTTTTTTTTTTTGTCTAAGATGTTCTTATATGCAACTTTGGAAAAGCAATCAAAGGCTATTTCTTTTTCACTTATTAATTTCAATATTTTATGGTGTTGGGTGTAGAATTCAAAAGTAGGTGTAGAATTCAATTAACATAATAGCTCTCGTTAAAGAGAGACCCAATAGGATACCAAGTCCTTTTGACATCTACCATACTCGGTTACTTTAAAACAGGCGTATAAAGTTTAGAAATTTTCTGTCATCTCCATGGCAACCGTACGAAAGAAAATAACTCCACTCTTTTTTTATACACTGTTGTTGGGGCATTTCATTCATTTTATGTTTATCAAACTAGGCCTACGCTTTTTTTATATCCTCGTTTCAGTTATTTCTCAACGTTTTCTAGCAAATCTAGTCATACATTAACACAGCAAAAATTTGTAAAAAAATTCTGAGCTTTATCAACGTTGATTTTTCAATAAAATTATAGTTTACGCACAAAGCAATTTTAGCCGTTTGTATTTAACCATTGTTACAAAAGTTAAGTGGGGAAAAATTCCATAGCACCGTAACTATGGCAACCACAAGGGGAAAAGTGCGGAGAGTGGGAAATTAATTTTTCTTTTAGACGCCAGCTTTAGTTACTTAGGGTATAGTTGTAGACCATCTAATATAATTTCTATAAGTTAAGAAGTCCAGAGCCATGCATCCATGGATGAAACTAGCAACAGAGCGCATGACTTGCTGACCTGCAGATTTAACAAGCACACATTTCGCGTGTTCATGTCGATGCTCATTTGGCAAATGAGTGTTCACAAATGATGTCAGGCTTTTAGAGAGAGGGGGATTCGTAAAATTATGACAGCTTGTGTCAAAGGGAGAGCGAGGGTAACAAGAAGTGTGGCATTACGTATGTTTTAATAAGGATATGTTTGTGAACAGGAGCATGACGCGCGATAAGGAAAAGGGGGGAGTAAGCTGAAATGTGACACTTTGTGACAAGGAGAGATTGGTCAAAGGCTTAGAAAATGTGGCATCACTGACAACCCCTAATCGCGAGTTCTGAGCCGGGAACCTCCTATCTTGAATGCAATATCCAATATAGAAGGCTAGCCCATAATCAAAGAAAATTTTTGTGGTAATACTATAAAACGGACTAAAAAAGAAAAAAAAATCAGTTGCAATGCAAAAAGTCTCATTGCATCACTGCACTCGATATAGTTATTCTTTAAAAAAAGCATGTTTTTTTTTTTAATTGTAACATTTGAAGGATTTTTTTTAAAATTTCAAATCCACTTTTGAGTGACTAGAACCAGTAAAAAATTGTACTTAGTATCGGCTCTTTAAGGCGGTTCAAGACGATACGATGTATTTCATGTTGTATGGGGGTATGCCATAAAAAACACAAAGTCGGATTGAGGAAAAATTGGATAGTAATGACATTTCAGTACTTATATGAAGCTTTAGCATAAATAATATTATTTAGCACTATTAAAGGCATATATTTTAGAAAGCGACGTACAAGTAATAATAAAACTACTTTATAATTATTTTTCTAATCTTATTGTGAATTTGGAAGAAGAAATTGCACTAGAGAACTGCACAAATGCAACCACAACAGCATTAATAACTTCCTTACCTTCATAACGTCCATTCTGTCTGGTGTAGGATGTATAGAATTCCTTACGTCTTCCAAACGCCATTCACTCCTCTGGCAATAGTACTTCCTTTGAATTATATCCCATTATAGTGTTAATAGTTTTGCTATGCTAATGAGACTCTAACACACCAACTCTGTTAATTAGAGACCGCCTCGGCTGCACACGAAGCCTTCCAATTGTTACATTATCTGAATACAAATTTAATAAATACGTCTGGGAACTGAAACTATTCATGGAAGACTTTTAAATGAAATCTAATATCGTGTATTGGAATTTAAAAAATCCTCTTTTGACTCGTTTTCAATAACAGCTCGAAGTTGAGATGAATCTCAGAAAGGATTGAAGATACTCACTAAATCGAACGTTTAATCATGTTTTCTGCATTTGTAATATGTGACAGTGAGAGGCAAAAGGGTATAACAAGAATGCTTAAAATATTGAATAATCGCATCTTACATAAACACATCTTAAGTTCAAACATTAGGTAGGCTTTCGTTGAAAACATTTTTTTTAAATTAATCTGTGTGCGGATATCTATCATGGCTACCAGTTCCTTATTTTGCCTCAATACAGAAGTGAGTTTTTTTATAACATTTACATCAGTTATTTCCAAATTTTAAATTTTGGTGCATACACCGCTTTGCTTCAGGGTGAGTCATGTTTACTTGCTTACTAACTATCAAAAGATTTTCGCCAGAATCATTCAAATTCCATTAATGTCTTTCATTTAAAATTCAATCTTTAAATATTTACCTAGTTTATTCGAATGTTTTCTTGATTGAAATATTTATGCTGATTCATACTTTTAAGGTATATTTAAGGTTATTAATTTGTAGATTTAGTTATTTCAGTATATCTCGACACCTTAAGATGAATGACTTTTATGATGATTAATGATGAATGTTTAATGATGAATGACTTTTGAATATTTTTCAATTTAATAATTTCTTTTTCCAGAAAATATTTCCTCATATACTTCAAAATCACACTATGAAATTTTAATTGTGCCTGACAACACCAGAAACCATATAAGTGCAATCGATAGCACAAAAGCTGAGGGAGATATGACAGAAATTCAAAGCAATGGATTTTGCAAAAAAATAATAATATTGTGATATTTTCGATATTTATTTTCCAAACTACGCTAGGATCAGGTGGGGTAAAATAGGTCAAAAAAGAGCTGTTTTACAATCATGCTTTGACAGCAAAAACTATATTGATTCAACCAGTGAACAAAATGCTCAGGATATGCATGTATTTTCCTTATGACATTGAAAGTGAACTATCTTTGAAAAAAACAAAATGCCGTTAGTAATAAATAATTTCTAAAGTGTGTTATCAATGACTTATTTTACCTCATAAAAATAAGCGGCAAGTAAGATTCATCGCATTCTTAACATTGACGTAAGTCAGCCAAAAAATGACTGAATGAAATTGAAATAAATTCAAATCATAATTGCTTTTATTGTGAAATAATAGCTGTTAAGATGTTTTTTATTATTTAATTTGAATGATGCAATTATTAATTTATATAATTTTATTTTTGACAAAAGAAAATAGAAAAAAAAATTAAGTGCGTTTTGTCCCCTCTTTTTTTTTTTTTTTTTAACAGAAATAATAGATGTTTTTTTTGTTTATTTATTGTTTTATTTTTTTATTTGATGAAATATATTTATTTTAATGCTAACTAAATAAAAAGCTCTCCTACATTTCTTTTTAATTCTTTTTTTTTTTCAAGAAAGTTGAGGAATTTTTGGTAGAGAAATTAATGTATCAGCTGCTTTGCATTCTTTAAAATGTGCTACTACTGTATTTGTTAGTTTATTTTTACGTGTCTATTCATCAGATTTGAAAAGATTTTTTTTGTTGTAACAAATTAGATTTAAATTTTAAATAGCTATGTTTAATGTTAGTAGCAATCTTCACTAATTAACAAAGTATTGGGTCGTATACTAGAAAGTATACGGGACATATACTAAATCGGTTCCGTTCCGGAGAGACCGTCTTGTACTCCACGATTCTTCAGAAATCTTTGCTATCTATTAAGTAAACATTTGCACTTTTATTTGAGTGTTGCCGCAAAGTTCCAATTTACTACTCATGTAGACCAATTTACAGCCAATAATCATCATACAGCCAATAATCATGTAGCCAATTTACTACTCATGTCATATATCGACAATTTCCACACATCCACGTAGTTTTCAAAAAATTATCCAAAATATATCGATCATTTCTAACGATATCCTTTCAGATAATTCCAAGTTTTCAACAGCATACTTCATAGAAAAGTTTTGGGATTTTATCTCTAAGTTCTGTCAAACTCAGAAACCAATAAGTATGTTTGCATTTTATGACATTTTAATATACTTTGCCTAATATGCTTCTTTTTGCGGGTATTTTTCTGAAACTATTCAACTTTTTGTTGACTTATTTATCTATACTTTTTTTAATTTTTTTAGTTTATTTATCTATTTATTCTACTTTATTTTTTAAAGAAAAAAAAATATAAATTACTTTAACACACACCAAATACTTCTGTATTTGCATTTAAACGACTTTGAATTCAAGCAACAATAGATAGAAATGATTAAAATTTGACCTCTTCATTTCTTTTTACATTAAACCTTTGTAATGATAATACAGAAAAAACTTCGCCAATCACATAAATATTGCATGAGTTGTCACGTATCATAACCTGCAAGTATTGTTTCATAAGTGTTTTAAGTTTTCATAAGCAAGTATTGTTTCATATTGCAACATAAGTGCAAGTATTGTTTCTGCAAGCGTTAAATTAAAATAATATCTTCCTTTTCATTTAACCGGGCTATAATTCGATGTCGTAATTTCCTGTAGCTTTTTATTAGCGAGTTTGTAAAAATAGCAATTAAATGTTAAGAAAGTAAAGAACCTTGAGCAGGGTGTGTAAAATAGGTCAATCGACTGCTACAAACAAGGAAACTATACGAATAACGTAATTTTGAAAAAAAAAGTAGCAATCGAAAGTGCAAAATATAACATGTTTTGTAATTAGTTGATTTTTATGTGCTTGATTTGTTGTAATCTCGTTAAACTTGGCTTTCATTTCATTAGTTTTCGATCAAAATCGCTATAGTTCCTGAAACTTCACTTGTATGATGACTGCCTGCTATGCACAACTTTACATCGCATCAATGGCATCGATCAAAATAATTAAGATGTATTGCCAAGTATGCTTTTTATTCCCCCCCGCCCCCCCCCCCCAAATTTAGCAAGAACTTTCCAAATGTCGGCAAGCTTGCTGTCAAATAACCAAGTAGCGAACTTTCATCAACTGACTTTGAACTTTTCTGCGCATGGGGGAATTTTATTTTCATCCGTCCGCAACGCTAATCGCTGACAGACAAAGGTTGACTGACGTCAAGAGTAGTAATATTTGTACGTTTTTAAATTTCAAGTAAAATGATGAAATAACTGGAGGAACACTAACCCCTCAATCGCCTCTTGTATTTGGGAAACAGTCAGAACTTGTAAGATGCCATGTCAAGACATTATGGAGCTTATTGAATTATGAGTCTCATTTTCACCAAAAGGATAGAAATCAAGTGCGAAAAACGTGCGGCTAAATTTTTAAAATTGTTTCCGCCCAGTTTCTGACAAAGTTTGATGCATTAGTTAATTGCCCAATTGTTCCATATTTTTTCTTAAAATCGAAATACCCCACAGGAGTTCTACACACTAACTCAGTCAACTTCTGCTTGCCAGTGATTAACGGTATTGGTAGACGGGAAAAACTCCTTCACACAAAGAATTAAGGTCTGCTCATGCAAGCGGGCTTAATTCAAACATTTAGTTTCCTCCAAAATGTTGAGACCGTTTACTTCTTTACCAAAGATATATGTGACGAGGTATCGAAAAATAACCGTTATAGCATGGTCTTCAGTGGAGTTATGTAGTATGTATTTCTGCTTGTTAGGCGTGTATAGCATAACTCATAGCTAATTCAGTCCCACTCATATTTTCCTCCGAAGTGGGGATACTGAGTATTTCAGATAAGTGCAACTATATTTTAATTAAGCTGAAACATAATATAATTGATTACGTATTAGGATGTTCGTACTTTTCATTTAAGTAGTTCCTTTGCATAGTAATTAGAATGAACTCTGTTTCCCAAGTATTATTTTTCCTATTTAGCCCTAGCTCTCTGTGACTTTTGTGGTGAAAGACACCTATTAAAATGAACCTATTGCGAGTAGAGTTCAAACTAAATTTTTTGTTCAAGATAGGCTGCTCTAGATTTTCATGATGATTTTTAGATTCTCTCATGAGCAAGGAGTTAAATCGTGCATGATTTTCTTTTAAAATAAGCATTAATATAATAAATTCGCAGTTTGAGTTAATAATAGCACCTATAGTCTATTGAAATGTGTGTTGAAATTACATGCTGAGATAATTGGCTATAATGTTCTATTAAGTTTTCCAGAAATTCAATTAAAAGTTTTATATATTTGAATCTTCCCTTCCTCTTCGACAAACATTTAAATCACCACAGGAATTTAATAATTGAAATTACTTCCTTTTCGACAAATATGCATTGCAGACGTTTAAATATACCAAGGCGTTTAATGGC
This sequence comes from Uloborus plumipes, assembly GCA_038373865.1. Lineage (NCBI taxonomy): Eukaryota > Metazoa > Arthropoda > Arachnida > Araneae > Uloboridae > Uloborus > Uloborus plumipes. The sequence continues at coordinate 3,006 of JAXGGA010004206.1, read as the reverse complement.
GCAGGAACATATTGCATTGCCTCTGGATTGGAACTCCAGAGGCGATTTTATCGATTAATCAGTCTATTTCCGAACAGCTGAAAGCGTCAATATTTTGCACACCTGCAACCTTGGAACATCCCTAGGCGCACTTTGACAATTGCAGAAATAAACATATATTATATAGGGGTACCACCGCCACGCCTAAGAGGAAGAACTGCCTTTAAAAACTATTGTGTTAATGAAAAATGGAAAATAATGCCTAATAGTTTTTTTAATGAATGTCTAGGTACTGTATTAAATGATCAGCACTAACAAGTCGGAATTAAAATATCTACTTACATTAAAAACTGAGTATATTTCACTATCTTTCTTTCTAACTATCTTTCTATCTTTCTATGTCACGCTTCTTTCTCCTGAACGCCAATGAACTGAAAGTCGAACCAGGTACCGATAGATAGGTCAAGGTACTTTAGGTTTCAAGCTTCTTTAGTTTCAATTGATATAATTATACGATTTTAATTAGCGAAGATATCAATTAATAAGTAGTCAAATTTAAAGCGATTAAGCCTAATAAATGATTAAATATGAAATCCATTCTTGCAAACCGTCGTTGCTATGAAACGGTGATAACAATGATAATGAGAATTTTGAATGAAGGCTTAACTAAATCAAACACGAAACTCATAAGCGGACCACTTACGTAGAATTTTTATCGCTAGCTACTGGTAATATTTTGAAACATTTATTTGTTGAAGAGCCATCTACTTATATTAAAAACTGAGTATCTATGTCTGCTTTTTTTCTTTGAGCGACCTGAACTTACTGAAACTTTCCTCACCATCTTGAAGGCGTGAAGCATCTCAATAATTCGAATGATTTTTTTATATAGGAAAAAAGTAAAGGCGTGAAGCGCCTGTAAGCGAGCCGCCTTGGCGGGGAGTAGTTTCTTTAAATTTTTTTCTCACTACTTTCAGGGCACGAAGTGCCCATGCAACGCCGGGCCACGTGCGTGGTATGTCTTGAAATCGAATGAACATTAAATTATATCAAATAATATAATTTCAGAATGAGGTAAAAGTTAGAGAGGGGGGACGTTATGCATCAGCATGCCGCAGGAAGCTAATCTAGCTGCCCTGGCAGCTAGTCTACTTATATTAAAAACTAAGTATCTTTCTTTCTAACTATCTTTCTATGTCACGCTTCTTTCTCCTGAACGCCAATGAACTGAAAGTCGAACCAGGTACCGATAGATAGGTAATTTTTCAGGCTTCATTAGTTTCAATCTATATAATTATACGATTTTAATTAGCGAAGATATCAATTAATAAGTAGTCAAATTTAAAGCGATTAAGCCTAATAAATGATTAAACTTCCAAGACATATTTTCTTACCGTTGCCATTTTGAATTAAAACGTTAATTAAATTATTGAACTATTTAAAATTCCAAGATATTTATTTCTTTCCGTTGCGATTTTAAGGCAGGAATTCAAGTGAAACACGGACGATCGCAACTCACCAATGCAATCGCAAATTCCAAAATTTGGATTCAAGTGAAACGATTTCACTTGAATTCGACTTACAGTAGCGGTTGCAATATGCGATCGCCTCGAAGCGACTGCAATGGTGTTTCACTTGAATTCGGCCCTAAATTAAAACGTTAATTAAATTGAACTTTTTAAAATGAAAGAGTGTTATTTTTTTCCATTGTCATTTTAAATACGTGTTATAACAAAGTTATAACAATTGTTTTTATTCTAATTATTAATGACATATTTTTTCTCAGGTACCATTTTGAAAATGTGTTTTTAAATAAAATTGCAATTGCTGTTTTTAGAAGGGACTTTTTCTGGCTGCGATCCATAAGTAGTCAAATTTAAAGCGAATGTTTAATTAATAAGTAGTCAAATTTAAAGCGATTAAGCCTAATAAATGATTAAACTTCCAAGACATTTTTTCTTACCGTTGCCATTTTGAATTAAAACGTTAATTAAATTATTGAACTATTTAAAATTCCAAGATATTTATTTCTTTCCGTTGCGATTTTGAATTAAAACGTTAATTAAGTTGAACTTTTTAAAATGAAAGAGTGTTATTTTTTTCATTGTCATTTTGAATACGTGTTATAACAAAGTTCTAACAATTGTTTTTATTCTAATTATTAATGACATATTTTTTCTCAGGTACCATTTTGAAAATGTGTTTTTAAATAAAATTGCAATTGCTGTTTTTAGAAGGGACTTTTTCTGGCTTCGATCCAAATATTAAAAGAACTTTTGCGTTTAGAATTTTGCAATTAATTTTACCGGAAGAAAGCGGTTTGGAAATAATTGTTTTTGGAAAGGAATTTTATTTGTAATTTAGGGAGAGTGATAAGTATGTGCTACTTGACATCGTCTTTATTTTTGAGGAAGAATGTGCAAATAATTCGATTGATTCTTTGATGCAGGAAAGCATTTTAGCGAGCCGCTTTAGCGGGGAGTAGTTTATTAAACTTTTCCTTGGTACTTTAAAGGCGAGCCGCCTTGGCGGCGAGTAGTGAATTGAAACTTTCCTCGCTACTGTAAAGGCGAGCCGCCTTGACGGCGAGTAAGCTGTTTAAACTTTCCTCATTTCTTTAAAGGCGAGCCGCCTTGGTGGCGAGTAGTTTTCTCAAACTGCCTTCACTACATTACAGCCCGTGCAACGCCGGGCTACGCAGCTAGTTTATTATTAAAAAACGAAAATGTCACTTTGAGGCGATTCACATCGACAGCAAAAGCAGTTTATTCCACTCGAAAGGGATGCCATGCCCTTCTTAAAATAACATTATAAAACTTATTATGATCGGTTAAAAGTTAGTAATTAGCTAAATGAATACAAATCATTATATGAGTAACATCACAAACATTAAAAATCTTTAAATGAAAAAAAAAAAAACGAGATTTTACATGATTTTATCTTACAATTCGGCTTATAATACTAATAATTGTAATAATTAGTAGAAAACATTAAATAATTACTGGACGTTGTTTCAGACACTTCTTT